>LPNX011146857.1:583526-630073 GCA_001517045.1 Pseudotsuga menziesii
ACCTGATAAGCTCGATTGAGCTGGGAAACCACCAGTTGAGAGTCCATGAGGACTTCTAGCTGGGTGATACCACATGACAAAGCATCCCATATAAGAAGCTCAATTACAGCCCTATATTCAGCAACATTATTAGAAGCAGGACCTAAGCAAGTGCCTCCTGCGACAACTAGCTGTCCTGAGGGAGAGTAAATGACCCACGTTGCTGAAGCTAGATTACAAGTGTGGAAATTGGCCCACAACGAAACCTAGATAACTCTCAGAAGACATCTGCAACAACCAGCAAAAAGTATAAAAAACAAAACCGACAAACTAATGTACATAAAAATACATACAATAAAATACAAGAAAAAGCGCTAAGCCTAAGCATAGTACCTTTTCAGGTAGAGCCCATTTCTAGGCTTAGACAACTTGTTCCCATAAAAATTAATTAACTCATATGCACCCTTCTTTAAGACCTTCAACATGACATAAGGCCCTAAGCACATGGCCTTGAATTTTTCTGCCCCCATGGGTTCTTTGTCTTGGTCCCAAAGCAAAACAAGTTCTCCCTTAGAGAAAATCCGAGGTTTGATCGACTTATAATATTGGTTTTTGAACCTATTCTTGTGAGCTTGATTAGCAGTCAGCGCATCTCTACGCTTTTCATCAAGGTGTTCTAAATGTACTAGACATTCTTCAAGCTCTGTCATATTGGGTAACACATGAATAACTATTTTCAAAGATGGGATTTCACATTCAACCGGGGTAACGACTTCCACTCCATGAATGAGTTGGAAGGGGGAGAAACTTGTAGCAGTTTTTACATTATTTCGGTACGCCCAAAGAGCAGGGTATAGCATGATGTGCTAGTTAGAATGGGCTGCATCAATTGTATGTTTGAGGATGGTCTTCAAAGTCTTGTTTATAGCCTCAACCAAGACCGTTTGCTTGCGGATAGTACGAAGATGAATGTTCTTGTCTGAATCCAAGCATAGTGGTTAGTTACATCATCATGCTATTTTGAAAATGACTACCATGGTCAGTGAAAATCACTTTGGGTATACCAAACCGTGCTATAATCTGATTGAATATGAATAAAGTTGCTGTTTTCTTATCGGCTTTAAAAGTAGGCATTGCCTTTGCCCATTTCATAAAATATTCAACAACGACAATAATATATTTATGCCCCCCAGCCGAGGCTGGGTTGTATGTCACGTAATCAATCCCCCATTTCATGAAGGGGCCTACCGAGACAACGGGAAACAATGGAGCAGGATGTGATCACATTTTCCTGGTGTAAAGCTGACAAGGATGACAATGCTTCACCACTTCCACACAATCTTTGAGGTTCATGGGCCAAAAATAACCGGCATGTAGTATCTTCTGGGCCATTGCCAACCTAGATAAATGACCCCCATAGGATCCACTATGGGAATCATTTAGGACAATATCTGCTTCCTCATGAGTAAGACATCGAGGAAAAATGGAATCTACCCCTCTTCGATATAATGTATCTCCTATGATGAGGTAGTTCTCAGCATGAATGCGTAATTTACATCGTTCCTCCCATGAGGAAGCTACAGGATACTTCAAATTCTGGAGATATATAAGAATATCCCCGTACCAAGGATCAGAGGTGGATATTAAGAAGATATGCTCATTTGGGAATGAGTCATCTTCAACGACTACATTTTCTTCAGTAGGAAATTCTGCTATAAGCTCAGCAAAAACTAAGGACTTTTTAGACTTAGCGAACTGAAAATCCAAGTCAAAATATTGGAGAATGACTATCCATTTGTTGAATTCCCCCCCAACAATCCATCGAGACAAAACATATTGAAAGGGATTCACATCTGCCACTACTGTTGTGGTCCTCAGTAAAATGTAGTGACGTAACCTCTGAACAACATAGACAGTTGATAAGGCTAATTTATCAACGTGGGAGTACCTAAGCTTAGGTCTGGCCAAAGCATGGCTAAGATAGTAAACGACATGCTCTATGAGCTTATCATCCTCCTAGACCAGTACTACCCCAATGGTCGACTCAGACGCGGCCAGATACAATATAAAATCCCTAGAGTAATCTGGCGGATGTAGTAAAGGTGCCGACAATAAAGATTTTTTCAATGCCTCGAAAGCGACTTGTGTAGTTTCATCCCATACAAATGGGGTGTCATATTTAAGCAAGCACATGAAACCCTTGGTAATCTTAGCATATTTAACGATAAAACTTCGAAGAAAATTAGACTTTCCTTGCAGGATTTGAAGTTGTCTGATAGAATGAGGAGGAGGCAGATTCACAATGGCCTCTACTTTTAATGGATCCACCTGGATGCCTCTATTAGAGACAGTGAACCTGAGCAATCTTCCTGACTCAACATAGAACACGCACTTGTGGGGATTCAAGCGGATCTTATAGTATCTGCATCTCTCAAATATCAACCATAAGTGATATGGATGTTGAATCCTCTTACGAGAATGTGCAGGCAGATCATCAAGGTAAGGTTTGACAATGGCTTTGATATAATGGAAGGCAAAGTTCATAGCTCGTTGAAAGGTTGCCTAAGTATTTTTCAATCTAAAGGGCATTTTTTTGTACGCGAAGGTACCCCAAGGACAAATGAAAGCAATTTTATGTTGGTCTTCTGGTTTAATTTGAATTTGATTGTATCCAAAGAAACCATCCATAAACGAGAACACTTCACTTCCCACACAAGCATCTACAATCTAGTCTATAAATGGCGTGGGATAGTTGTCCTTAGGACAGGATTTATTCAAATCTCTGAAGTCAGTACAAATGTGTATGGTCCCTTGCTTCTTATCAATAGGAACAGGGTTGGATACCCGTTCTGTCAACAATTTTTCAACTTTAGCCTTCACAGCCGCTGCTTTACATGGGTTAACAGGTCTTAACTTTTGCCGAATAGGTTTGGCATTAGGATATGTTCAGATCTCATGTTCAACAATCGATGGATCAATTCCTGCCATCTCCTCATATGACCAGGCAAAGACATTGTGGATTTCCTTAAACAAGACAGTATAGATAACAATCTCCTCAAGAGAGCAGTTTGCACCTATATATATGTTTTTCATGACATCAGGATTTATAGAGACGTTGATAGGGATAGTAGCGAAAATGTTTGCCATATTCCCCTTGACAAACATTCCTTCCCTGGTTAAGGTATTGATGGGTGTATCAACATCATCTGACAGTCTCATATGAAACTCTTGATTTTCTATTCTACTTAGCTCTGGAAGAAAATAGGATTGATGGCGAAGATCTTCATAGATCTTACCACATCCACTCATGGCTTCCAAAATGGCTTCATCAGAAGGTAAAACCATATCTAAACAGTTCGTAGAGTGCAAAGAGTTTTTCGCCCACGTAGAAAAATAGACTTCTTCCAGGTCCTCCGAAACTGTGAGAGGGTCTGGAATGGGATCAATAGTGGTTTGAGTGATAGCTTGGGAAGCCACTTCCACTGCCGATAAGGGCACTTCCGGTTCATGGGGGAAGGGAGAACCCAAGGATCAATCCTATCAACAACCGTGGCTATGGACTTCCCCACACTAGTAGAACCAATATAGTTAATCAGGGCTGGAAGATCAAATGTGCCCATCAGTGATGTGTACATTCCAGTCCCCAAGCTCTATGCAGTAGGTTTGACCTGATCAACCAATGGCACAGCAGACTCATTAGAATCTAAATGGCCTTTTCGAGTAAAATCAAGTTGGTCAACAATAACTAAATTTCCTTCATGTGGAAAAACCACTACCCGAAAGACGGCCGATGCAATAGCGGACATGGCATAAGTCCAGCTTCTTCCCGGGAGAAAATTATAGTCCAAAGGTGCATCAATCACTTCCACCTCAACAGACACTGCTTTCCTTACCAGCTTAATTTCAAAAGCCGGTAGGATACCATGCGGACGGAATGACCTTCCATTGAAAGCAGTAAGTAGAGTGTTTGATGGGACCAGCTCTGGGGATCCGAGAGCTTTCCAACAGGACAAGGACATAACACATGTATAAGCACCCTCATCAACAACTACCCTTCCAATGGTATTTCCACCATGGATGACATCTATTGATAAGGATACATGGTAAGGTAGGCGAATTTTAACATCAGACAAATGAAATTTCACCATGAGACTTGACGAGTCCATGCTTCCTAAAGCTGCTAAGAGGGCATCCCACTGGGCAGGACAGCTCTGTAACACCTCTAAAGCTGACATTGCACATGGGGTTTGTGCTAGATCTTCAACCACGGAGTAGTTTGAAGCAGCCCTAGCATTAGGGTTATGCAAGGTCTTCTTGACGACACCTTTCAGTATCTTTGGCATAGTTTCAGCAGGATTCTCGATCGTGAGAGGGTTAGAAGTTTCACCTATAGCCTTACCCTTCTCAGGAGTCTCTTTCTCATAGTTTTTATTCCTAGTCTGTAACAAAGTCGAATATCAAACCATGTTTATATAATTTGGGTCAGGGGCATTTGGAGTGCCCCCTGCTACATTAGAAGCTGAAGTAGAGTTCTGCCCTTGGGGACAAGGATCCTTTAGGACAGTCGGTTGTTGATATTTAAGTAGCTTTTGGGCTTGCTCAATAAGGGGACAAAGGTGAGTGAGGTGATCCTCATGGCACAACTTACACGGGAATTTAACCTTTTTCTTTTCTTTCTTGCCCCCATCAGCACTATTCACGGGTTTCTGCTTGTTTTGGTTTCCCTCTCCTTTCTTTCCTCTCTTTTTCTTCCCACTGGGCTACTAATTTCCCTTCTGAGAGGTATGTGCAAAAACATGTGCACTCTAGGGGGAGGGGGCAGCCTTTGCTTCCTCCGCCGTAGAGTGCTTGATGAACAACTGATGAAGTTGTTTAGCCAAAGACTCTATGGTGGGAGAGTTTATGGACCCAACCACACCATCGACATGGGGCCCAGGATTAGACTTATGCGCATCATGGGTAGGCCTCGGTGCCTCAGGGATAATCTCATACAAGATCCCAGATTGTGAATAAATCAAATCCAATTACTAGGCCCTGAGAATGGCTTCTTCTTCATTCGTCACTCCTGAGGTGGATACATCCTTAAATATGTAGGGAAAAAGGGATTTAAGGAACTACTCTAGTAAGAACTCAGGAGGAATAGTGGCTTTTATAAGGCTCTTTCGCCTCCTCCACTCTTGGATGTGATCCGAGATGTGGGTAGCCTTATTTTTCCTAAAGGTAGATAACAAGTTCGTTTCGAAATCATATCAGACCGAAAGCTGAAAGTGGCTAAGGAATGCATTAGCCAAGTCCCAAAAACTACTGAAAGAAGTAGAAGGCAACTCAATGTACCATTTTGCGGCAGTACTTGTTAAGGTTCTTTGGAACAACCTCAACCTAACTGAATCTTCATTTAGTGAATTCGAAGAACACCATACATGAAATGTGGTGGCATGAGCCCTAGGATATTCACCAACTTTGCCCTCGAATTTAGGGATGTCCGATGGCAATTTGGTGGGAACAGGTGGTCACGAGGGGTCATGCCTCACCAAGTCATTCATCAACTTAGATAAGTCTGGCAAGTTTAACATTTCTAGGAACATAAGCTTGGGTCGAACCAGGGCACTAAAAGTGCCAGTCTGGGGATTAGAGGGACTTGCCCCCGAATGCCCATAAGTAAAGGTGGGGTTTCCCCCTGCCACCGGTTGCAAAGTGGATGGATTACTTTGAAATGGATTCCATCCGCAAGCCACAGGGTTGTCAGTGGGAGGTGCAGTATAAGAGGTTCGGGCTGTCCCAATCGAAACTGGGGTCTAAAAAACAGGAGCAGGTATCCCTTCGCTAAACAACGAAAAGGGAGAGCTCATAAACAGGGCCGAGACCGAAGTTTGAAAACTTTGCCCATAAGTGCTATTCAGGGATGATTTTAAGGAACCATACTTATTTAAAAGTGTATAAATGTTGGCGAATATTACCAATTCTTAAACCACCAACTATAAAATGATTGGCAATATTTTTCAAAAAATATTTTAATTTCCAAGTATTTTATATCGTTTATATAATAATTTGGCAATTTTTAGGGTGACAAATTTTTACCCCATCAAAATTGGGCGAAACAGGGCTTCAAAAAATGCAAAATGGCAAATTTTTTTTGGGAGGAAAACAGGGAAAAATAGCCCACTGGTCTAAAATTCGCCCCTAAAATTATCCCTGGTGGTATTGTTTCCAAACTGCACTCCTACATAAGAAGGCGATGGGCCTACATACAGAGTGGATGGGGGAATGTGTTCCCCATTCCAAGGAAATCCTTGGACGAAAGACGAGGATCCTACCGGACCAGTCTGGGCAGTGTATGTGAAGGAGGAAGGAACAATAGGTATACTAGGAATCCCATTAACCATGTCACCAGAAGCACCTGCTAGGCTTGAGTGAACCAGTGGTTGGACCACCTGGCTCACTGGAGTCAAAGGCGTAGAAGGTATGCTAGATATAGGGGAACTTACTGGGGGAGGTAGTACCCCTTCAGCCGAAACGGCTGAGGTGAAAACAAAAGAACTTTCTCCCATAGTAGACATAATCCTACCCATAGGGACACCTAAAACAAGTGAATCAAAAGGTCTAACCTGGATGATCACAGGATCATTTAAGTTAGTCAAGGGTGTGTTAAAATTCCTTGCAAACTTGTCAGTCTGCAAGTATTCTATCTCAATTGTATCAAAATGAAGACGGTTAGCTATACGTGATGGTTCACCTGGAACTTCACTCACTCCTACCGGTTCAAAAGAACCGTCCGTGTCCAATATCCACCTTTGGGGTGGAGGTGGAGGTTCCAATGTGATGAGATGAGGAAGGTTTTGCAACCTTCTTGAGCTTCTTATAGGTTAGTCCTCCACAATTGAAAATTCAACAAATCAAACCCTAAGGCCAACTAAACATAGAAAAAACCACAGAGCAAACACTATGAAATTTCCTAAAGCCTCAAATAGTCAATAAGGGTGAAAGATATGCTTTCCTGAAGAAATCTAAATAACGGTTACTTGGAAACCTTGAAGTGGTTCTTAGGCACAAGCGGAGGAATCACCCACTGCCCTCCTACACTTTCAACAAGGGTTACCTTCCAAGCCCATCCAAGGTGAACCAGAAATAACATTCCGGTTTACCTAGGTAGGAACCCTATATGTCAAGAGACTAAAGGCTACCTTAGCTATACCAACAGTCTGGGGGGACAGTCGCAAGCCTAACTCGTACGCATGGGCAGGGTAGCTGAGCCCGAAAATCTATCTAGGACAGAATCCCCAGATGCGTAAAAGTCTTGATTTACATTTTGACAAGGAATCAAAGGGTTATCTCCTCAGTCCAATGCCTCCACGCGGTCTCGTGCTTGACTCCCTTTTGAGAGGAGCTTCCCAGAAACAATTGATAAAGACACAGATTCACCTATCGAATAGTCCACTATGTCTAAATTTTAAAACTTATGGAAAGTTTACACTTCCTATCCCACAAGTCTAGCCTAAGCTAGTAGGTGAATGGCCCTAGAAAATAAAAATTACTAGTAAATTTTAATTATTGCGTTCATTTTAAAGGGCTATTTCTTACTCAGAAGGAAATGGAGTGATGAAGTATGGTGTTTTTGACTCGATAAGAAATAAAAAAAGAAGAAGAAAAGGTGTATTTTTTTCAAAGCAAATTACCACTACTAAAGCAAACTTCTTTTTCTTTTTTAAATATAAATTGATGAACAAATGCAATGATAAAGAGAAACTAAGACTATATTTTTTTAGTTTTGAGATTATATTTTAAAACTGAAATGAAAACTACTTGTGCAAAAACAAATGCAAAAAGCTTGAAAATGTTTTTCTTTCCACTTTTTAAAATGCTCAAACACTACTATGCACCTAAAATGCACTAAACTTGAGTATACTTGGATCAAATCAACTGTATAAAGCAAGCAAATTGAAGTAAACAGATTAATAAGACCAAAAAGCAACCAACAAGGGAAGACTTGGAACCCTAGCTTGGGTGGGTACAATGACAAGAAATCACTGAAAACACACAAAGGTAAGTGGCAAACCAATCACTATCTAAAGATAGACTGGGAAAACATTGCCCAAAATGATGATCACTGATTCAGACAAAAACACTTCAAGCTATAACCCAAACAGGCATACCTACTTCAAAATGAAAACATAAGACAATCCGAACAAAAGAAACTCAAGGGATTCAGAGGCAAGCACAAGGTGTGGCCACCAAGGTCATCCAACTAACAACACAGTGCTTATAAGGAGGACCAAATAACAAACATGAATCATAAAAGGACAGGGATAAGCAGGGATAAGAAAACCCTAGCCCAAAAATCCTTATTTCAAGGCTTGTACATGACTGTGTATAAGGGAAACTCAGGTACTATATGCGACTGTCCTAGAGAAAAACTCGCATACGCAGGCCTCTGTACACGACTGTGTATAAGAGAAACTCACGTAAAGGTACAAATTTTCCTCAAAAAGAAGGAAAATCCATAAGGCCTTCAAACATTATGGTAAGCATGAACCAGGACAAGATACCACACACAAAATCAAGGCAAAGACTGGTCAAGGGTAACATAAATAACCTACAGCAGTCTGGGCTCCCCAACGGAGTCGCCAGTTCTGTTGTTCAGGAATAAACACCTTATAACCAAAGGTCTGGGGTTACCAATGTACTCTTAAAACTTGCAGGAAATCAGCTTTAAAGTACAGAAGGGAAATAGGAAGATAGGATGGACTCACCCGATTCACGATGGTTGATCCAAGATTTGTCTTCTCCCGCTTTTCTTCTCCTCCAAATCTTTCAGGGATGTTTCTCCTTCACCTATAAAGAGAAAATCCTCCAAGTGCAAGCTTACACATGTATATATGACAAGTTAGATAAACAGTATATAGAGTGCTTAATCATAAATATTCATCAAACCATGATACATGAAAGATATTCAACACACATTTGGAATAAGGATTCTCTTTATTAACAATAGTGAATGAGTTAAGGTTACAACCCAATGCCTAAAACAAGGACTGCTCTGCAACCAAAGGATTCTGAGTTTTGCTGCTCCAAATACTTCTGAATAGATACTACCAACATAAATTTGCTCTCCAAGTATGATTGATTAATGCCCTCCCCAAGGCATTTATTTATACTTAGTGAAAGAAGGCAGTTTTGAAGGTTGAGGAGGTTGAGACAGTTAAGATAGTTATGGTTTAGGGCTTAACAAATCTCAATTAATTGCGATTTATTATTTTTAATGTCAAAGGAAGGCATACACGAGTATTGATACTGGCAACCCACGTATGACACACAAGTTTCTATAAGGGAAACCTGCGTACAGATCTATATGAGGGTTGCAATGACAAATACTCGCGTATAGTACGCGACATGCTGTAGAAAAAGTTGCGTATGTACGAGGGTTGCTTATAGGAAAAGTTGCGTACAACAATTGACATATGAAAAGGTAAAAATGGCAAGCTGAATGGATAGTGAATGTATTTCATAACATGCCCATCTATATTGTTTTAGGCAACCTTCAATCCATAAATGTCCTTTTGTGCGCGAACATAGGAAATGTCGGCACTCGGATGGAGAAGTTCCATTTGGGTTGATAACATGCACACCTAGGAAGCTACAGGTTAGAGTTAAAGTAATTTCAGATTTACTTGTCCACCTTACAACTGTTGTTATAGTCATTGTAAACTCAAAGTTATATGAATATGATATTTACGGTTTATTTTCCTTGTTATTTATGCAAAGAAATCTCTATTTCATTTACTATTCACTGTTAGCGCTACAAAAATCAAGATCTGAAAATTATAGTCTATTAATATACAAGCCAAACATTACGCATATGATGGCACTGATTTGCGTACATACTTCAAAACCCTTAATATCTGAAAAAAAATCTCCGTGTTAAACAAATTTCTGCACTGTCTAACTTTCTTCCGCAACAGAATTCTAGGTTTCTCCGTGCTCCCTTCTGCAGTGGAATTCTTTCTGGAAGGTGGGAATCGGAAGTCGAATTTTCAACTTTCGACACTTCTGAAACAAGAGTTTCTGCAAAACGCTTCTTCCCCGCCATCGATCTAGATTGTTGATCTATCAATTTCATGGCCAACCTGAGTGTTCGGTCAAATTAATTTTTCATGCAGCGAAATGTATTTCTAATCGTTCGATCAATGTCCCCACCAAATAACTGGTGGATTCAAAAGTTTATTAAGTGCATTCCATAGAATATGGTGCACATGAAAAGTTTTTCAAATCTTGCAACTTCTCTCGACGATATCAGTATAAACCGTCGATATTCCCCATGATCGATCCCCACTCTATGATCTTGTTTTATTTGATAGATTCATTAAGTTTTAACCCTCTACAAAGCTTCACTTAATTGATTACTGTCATGATCAATTCTTCTCTGCAATTCGAAAACTATGGAAATCCAAAGCCACAGAATTTATATAAAGGGTTATATGGAGTGAATGAGGGATGAATTCATACTTCTACAGAACTATATGAAGACATGAAATCCATCAAAACCACACACAGAGTCTAATCCTCTGTTCTTTATTCAATTCACTGGAAATTCAAATACACACATATAATTCTACTTGTTCACTCCTTGCTCACTCTTCTGTGCACTTCTCATTCCTCCATTCATGCTATGTGTAATTTCTCTCCCTCTCAAGCTCTTTGAGCTAATCAAAGCTTCTTTGACCTATCCTCAAACCTATATGACCTATCCTAAGGTCTGTGAGCTAACCTAAGCTTTTGTGAGGAAACAAGCTCTGTAAGCTAACTAAGCTGCTAAGAAAATAACTCGCACTGATTTAAATACAAGAGAATTCTATTTCTAGATCCTATAACAAAGGAGTAAAGTCCTTATTGATCTCTTCTAACCCTATGAATCACAACTAACTCAATCCTAACTATTACATGTGGGAAATGATCCACATTCCTTATCCATTTTATTCATCTTTTACAAAATAAATCAAATTACAAATGTACAAGACCCTAGGTCTCTTAACAGTTCCCTTGACCTTGTGAAGTCATGAATGACTTCGCCCTCTTGAGCCTATGCTCCTGCATCAACATACTAGCATTACATTGAAAAAAAAAACCAACGAAGACTATTTGGCACAACTTAATGGTATTTTTGACAAGTGTTTTTACGAAACACCTTAACTAAATTGCATAAGCAAATAAGCCAAAAAAATCAGCAGGATCTAATGGCGGTCATTACAGTTTACTATTCAAAGAATATCCCCCTTGTATAAAAATCAAACCCTCTCACTTCCTTTAGATAAATATTGTTCATTGGTCACTGTCTAATCATGTTGAGTGGAGATGAGAAATGTGTGAATGCATAGAGGAACCATGCACCACTCTCATTTTTGTACTCATGGTTACTTGTGTTTTTCCATTAGGCCTCAACTAGGAGTAGGTTCCAATCTTTCTGACCTCTATGATATTTTCTCCCAGCTTGGTATCCAGCACATGGGTGAGAGGCATCAACTCAAGGGTTTCATTAGTTTCATATATAGTCCAATAAAGGGTAGCGATCTACATACTAGACCTCACACAAACTACCATCCATACTAACATATCATGACCTAGTCACCAAGCAGTACATGATTAGGCTGCCAAGAAATTTACACACCCTCACAACACCCTTAGTAACCCACAGTAGGTCATGGTACCTTCATACACAGGCTTGGGACCCTTAACAGTCCTCAAGGCACTTTAAGCTAGTTATGACAGTCCTAGAAGGATTAAGGCATGTCACAACAGCCCTTAGCAGGATCAAGACAGGTCATGGTTTTCTATAGAAAGCATTAGCTGAATTTACACATATGAAAATGATGCAAAAATTAAACACAAACTGAATATGAACACTGTGATGAATCTCAGAAACTCAAAAACACACTTTTCATTAACACTTCCAAGAAAGTTTACAGATCTGCAATCCAAGCACAGAGGCTTCTAAAATGAAAGGCGAACCCTTCCTCCTCCGTATAGGTTACATTTATAGTGCAATTTACCCTCGAGACGTATCTCAAAACAAGCAATCAAAATTAGTTACATTGCAGGAATTAGACTCGAAAGTGTGTCCTAAATCCTAAAAAACTCTGATGTGGCAGATGCGCCATGCCCACAAAACATTTCGGGAAGGCACACTGTGCTACATGTGACCAATCAAAAAGGGAAATATCGACATCTGGGAATTTTTGGCTCGCTTGATGAAAATGACAACTCCGAGCGTAATTTTAATAGACTACGACTGACTTAGCTTTTGGTGATCCTTCTAGGATGATGGTTGCTCACTCTATGTATATATTTCCATTTCTGATTTGTAGGGGTTTCCATCTCAAATAGATCCTTTAGGATAACATCCAGTTCAATCAGGGGGCTATGGCCAATAGCAGGGAGATCTGATTTGACAGTCATGAATTGAACCAATAGCTCAAAGTCCTCTCTGAGTTTATCGATGATTACCTCTCCCTTTATCCCAACATTCATACCCTCAAACTTTTCATGGTTTAGTATTGCTTGGTTCATCAGTTCGACATATTTTATTTGAGGGATCAACTTCCTCTCTAGACCCCAAAACTCAGGAAACCCTTTCTGCAACAGGGGTTGGAACAATTTGTTGAACTTTTCTATCTCTTGCTGAATAATCTTAATCCTAGTAAGTGCATTCTGCAACATGTTGTGCTTTGTGGTCATCCTCCTTGCTACCACCAGAAATGATATCCTGTCAGTAATCCCTAGGGAAATTAGTTCTTCTCCAGAGGCTGAGTTTAGAACAACAATCGCCTTCTAGGCCTCCTCCCTAGGACTTTGTGCTAGACTTTCCTGCAGGTTTTTAAATATTCTGCTCCCTACCATAACAACCTATTTATGCTCATCCACAATGACCAAATGATTTTCTAATGAGGGAATCTCCTTTATCACTGCATCCCAGAGAAAATGTTTAGCCCCTTGCAGGGGAATTTGGCCTATGACCCTTTCCTCAAACCTGGTTACCTGATATTTGAGTATCTTGATCTCTTCAGTAGATTGTTCACTTTCCTTAGTAGTGATCCTATCCTTGAGCTCTTGATTGGCCTCCTTCAATTGAGTGATTTCCAGGTCCTTCAGGGACATTTCAGACATATGTTTGATCTCCAGAGAAGTGGGTGATCTGTCCTCAGGGGTGCTATAGTCATTTAATTCATTAATTCTCTTCTACATATTTTTCTTCTCTTCTTCCCATGTGCACTTCTCATCCTCCAGCACAACAAGGAGGCCTTTCATATCCAAAACTTCATGCTGCAATGTCTCAATATCCCCTTGTAATTGCACGATCTGAGGAGGTAGAAGGATGTCTTTCATAGGTGTCTTTATTTTCTTTTTGTAAGCCTATATCTTGGACAATGTATTATCTAGTAAAATAGCTTGCTATGTTTCCACTGGCTACTTAGATGCAAGGGGGTGCTGTAAAGTGTTCTATGTTGTTAGGTCTTCCACTTGGTCCTTCAGGAGTTTCACCTACAGGTTCCAGGCCTTGTTTGATTCCTTTTCCTGCTTCAATTGGGTATCTAGCTTAGCCACCCTTTGCTGGGACTTGAGATGGGATAATTCCTCCTTAGTCAGATCAGCATAGATGAGATCGCTAACTCCCTTATGGGACACAATCTTATCTAGGATTGAGAACCGATCCGTCTTGAACTCGACCTCTGAAACTCCTTCCTCATTAGCTATGGCTAGGTTCATGGAGTTTGTTGTAAGATTACTGGCAATAGTGAAAGAGACTTTTCTTCCTAATAGCTTGCTTAACTCCTTAGAGTACTTTTGAGTCTTAGCCTTGGATTGATCTTTGAGCTTCCCATAGGTGGTCAACATTTGCTTTTCAGTCTTAAATTTCCCTTTAACAAGAAAGGAAAAAAAATACTTCTGATAGTTGAGTAGAGAACCCTCACCCACTTTCTTCATTGATTTTGTGGTTCTTCGGGGCTTTCTCTTAGAGTGTGTAGTGGCTGGATTTACAACCACTAGTTGCTGCATGATCACCATATGATTTGCAACGTTTACCCCAGTAGGGTTTACTGAATCAAGCTCCTCCTCTATCATTGTCTTGAGGGAATCAGATTCAAAATTAAACTCCTACTCCAGGTTGATTACATCCTCCTCTATGTGATGCATGAGCATCCAGCTCTCCATCCAAATTCAAGTTCAAAGTGTGATTAGGCCTAGAAGGGGTCTTAAAGGGGTTATCAGTACCTAAAGGAATTTGCTATTGGAAAGTTGGTTAATGAAGAAAAAGGAAAGTTTTCTAACTTCATAAATTATAATGAAGAGTTAGACATGTTAGAAGACTGGTTGATCAATCCAAGGGTTGATAAACATGACTGATTAATGTTTGATGACAGCATTGGAAAAAAGCAGAAAAAAGTAAAAGCATTTAATTATTTTATAATTTAGTAGATAGTAGCAGAGAGTCAAGGGGACAACACTAGTTTCAGGAAAAGAAGATGCAGGTGTACCAGACAAAGGATAGATTGGATATGGAGATTGAGGAATTAAGGTTGCTAATGGTGAAGATGTTTCAGAGAAGATATCAGGAAAGAATGAAGATTTACATCAACAAAGAAAATAGAGAAAACAGTGATAGAAGGAAAGTGACAAAAGAATATTGTAGAAGCAGGGCTAGTGGAGCATTGCAACATAAAATTTGGAAACTAGGAGAACTGAAGATGACAAAGACAGAACAACATGGTGAGATGGATGATCAGTTACAGAATAAGGTTTGGGATCTAGGTATATTGAGAATGGAAGGATATGACCTGGAGGTCATATTTCTTTCTTCCTGGGGATTCTGATGCAGGAGAATCCTACTCTCCATCCAAATTCAAGTTCAAAGTCTGATTAGGCCTAGAAGGGGTCTTAAATTCTGAATTGATGGTCTTTGATCACTTTGTAAGTAAATGTAAAATATGTGATTCTAGATGATGGTGAGTCATTGAGATGAGTTTCTAGGTGAGTGATGTGTCATTAGACAAGTCATATAAGTAAACCATGTCAAATGGAGCGAGTCATTGAGATAGGATTGAAAGTTACTTAAAATAGATAACAATTGATGAATTATAGGAGATTGTTGAGTGTCTATTGGATCTGAGCCAGAATTGGGTTCAAAGTTCTGTTTGTATATATACATGTAAGCCTACAAGGCATAGAGATAGTAGACAGGGTATAGAAGACATAGATAAACAGATAGGAAGGTTAGTAGGTCCTCTATGAATCAAGTTAGGCCACTTAAATATGTATCGGGCCAAAGGAGATTAAAATGTAGGTTCTGAAACAAATTTGTATATACAGTTTCAGTATGTGAATGGAAAAAGACTATTTCAGATAAATGTCTATGTGTAAATTCATTTCTGTTTGAATGTGTGGTCTCATGAAATGAATGTTTGATTTATTCCCTATTAATAGTTGATAATCCCGTATGTGAAAGATGGCTTCTGAGAGGGAGGAAACAGAGATCGATTAATTGAGCTTCTGATCAATCAAAGGGGAGAGTTAAATGAATAATACTCTTCAGATTAAATGAATGATTAATGCATGTGTAGAGTTGCTGTAGATTCAAGGTATACAGAGATCGATCACTGCAAGGATCACTGAGAACTGAGATCTAAACCTATGTAGGTTTGGACAGACGAGATCAAGCGTAAGAAGATCAGGCGGCTGGGAGAATTTTCATAGAGGAATAGTGAAAGGAAGAAAATTCCACAAAGGAAGTAAGATCGATGATGGATATTGGATCCACAAAGATCTAATGGTTAGAGATTAGATCCTCAAAGAAAAACAAATAAAAGGTCCGGATTCGCCCCGCAGAAGATCAATGGTTCAGACAGAAGTTGTGGGAGAATATTTGCGGGAGTCATAATTCGGAAAATTAAAAGGTGCATCCCGTATCCCGCATCCTGTAAGTTGCAGAAAGGTATTACGGAAGGACTTAGCCTAACAACTAAGTTTATAGGTTCTTCTAAATTTAGAACCTAACTATTCCTGGGGAAGGTGATTCGAATTGGTTTACTGGTTCAATTTGGATATTTGAATACAGTACTCTGGTTCAGGTTGGCATCATTTTCTACAATGGTGATTTGGTGCCAAATATTATCCTATAATGGTTGTGTATTCATAATTTCTATTTCATAATTCGGTCTATCATCAAATCCAAAAGATTGTTTTGGAATTGAAGAATGAGATGACATGGAATTATGCAGGAGCATCAACCCCCTTGGAATCAAAATAAATTTGGTGTATTTACGAAGGAAAAGATGGATGCACATATGATAAGAAGGTGCTAATTCTCTTTAAAATTCAATGTAATGTTCATGTAATTAAATTTGGTTCTCTCAAATGTGTTATCAATGGATTTCTAGAAGAAGGCGGACGTGACTAAGAAGGCATGATTTCCTTGAAATCATGTAAATGATATGAAAGAGAAATTAGGAAGACACAACCACTAGAGGATAATATTTGGCACCAAATCACCATTGCAGAAAATCACCATTTAAACTGACAAAGAACGAGTTCTAGAAGGGTGTAGCTATCAAACGAAGAGAGAGTTCATTAGTTTGTTGGCATTGGAAGCACTAAATAAGGCATGCATCAAGGCATCAATTGTTGGTTAAGTGGAAAGAATCATTGATTTGAGATGATCCACAACAATGTAATTTTGTTTTATAAATTGTAATCCTATGGGAGTTTGAAGAGAGGCCAGTCACAATGTAAATCAGTCCTAGAAGGAGGTCAGGCCCATTGTGGCCATACAATGTAATTCGAGCTCGAATCAATAAGAAATTATGTGTTATTTAATGTATGTTTGAGTGAGTTTGTGTGTTTCTCTCTGTACATGTGAACATATGAATATGATGCTTACATAAGTGTTTGAAACTTTGTGTGTGTGCATCTCAGTGCATATATGAATGAAGGAGTGTTTAGGAACCTGTTGAGTTTAGTGTATGCGTGTGCATGAGTAGATAGATGAGTCAAAAAAATCCATGCGTTATTGAATCTTGTTCAGCGGATTCATAGTGTCATCGATCACTGAAAGGATCGATGCCATGGCAGTCGAATCTATAGAGAAGGAATCGATCGATTCTCTTATCAATCTAGTCTTCGAAGGAGATATACTGATCACAACCACCATTGATCTTCACCAACTCTATGAAGAACAGAACGTTGCACCTTAAAGCCGCAGTTGTATTGATGTTGGAGAATTACAAGAGGAGAAATCATTGAATGCTTCTACTCGCTGGTAATAACTGCCTGCAATTCTTGAAGAATTGGAGAGATCGATGCTATCATATGGAGGAGAAACCACTCTGGTAGCTGATCTCCGAGTTGTGCTCACAAGAAAGAAACAGTTCTCAAAGAGCTCACAACAGGAAGCCATATTGGATCTCGATTTGGAACCTAAAGCATGTGTCGCCAAGGTTTACTTATTTCATGTTTATGCAGGCCAACATTACCTTTGATGCCATTGTTAAGGAGAATGAGAATGCATTCAAGGTTGTGTATTCTCAACACAAGGATCTCATGCCAAGCTAGGCGATGAGGTTGGTGAAATCCAGAAGATGGATGAAGAGGAGGAGGTTTCCAGTTTAGAAATGAAGTTTGATTTGGAGTTTGAATAATAGAGTCTAAATCCATTGCTTCCAGGGACACTTAAGTCCATATTGTGGGCCCATAACCCACATGTCCATGAATTTGAAGGACCACAGATCCATTTGTCATCAAGTGGTATCAGAGCAGGAAACGATTTCCTACGTGTTGAAGAGAAGAAACAACTTCCAACTATAGTTGGGTAGAAGTTGTTGGGAAATTCCATAGTTGTAATTATGGGTAGAATTGTTTGAGGGAGTGAGTAGGTCATGCAGAAGATATCAAAAGGTTCAGAGGAGGTGAACCTGTGACACCACAAGTTTGAGCTAGAGGAAGAAAGCCGATGAGGTGTTAGCGGAAGCTTTATTGCAGCTCACTGACTGAGCATGAGGAGAAGCACAATGAAGCATTAGGAAAGAAGACGACCATGTTGAAGACATAAGCAACAATAGAAGACATATGACCAGGAGGTCATAAATTTTTGTATAGTGGGATTCCGATGCAGGAGCATCAACCCCCTTGGAATCAAAATCAATTTGGTTTATTTATGAAGGAAAATATGGATGCACATATGCTATGAAGGCGCTAATTCTCTTTAAAATTCAATGTAATGTTCATGTAATTAAATTTGGTTATCTCAAATGTGAAATCAATGGATTTATAGAAGAAGGTGGACGTGACTAAGGAGGCATGATTTCCTTGAAATCATGTAAACAATATGAAAGAGAAATTAGGAAGACAAAACTGTTAGAGGATAAGATTTGGCACCAAATCACCATTGCAGAAAATCGTCATTAAAACTCACAAAGAACGAGTTCTAGAAGGGTGTAGCTGTCAAGCGAAGAGAGAGTTCGTTAGTTTGTTGGCATTGTTAGCACTAAATAAGGCATGAGTCAAGGAATCCGTTTTCTATTAAGTGGAAAGAGTCTATGATCTGAGATGATCCACAACAATGTGATTTCATTTTATAAATTGTAATCCTATGGGAGTTTGAAGAGAGGCCAGTCACAATGTAAATCAAGCCTAGAAGGAGGTCAGGCCCATTGTGTCAATACAATGTAATTCGAGCTCGAATCAATAAGAAATTATGTGTTATTTCATATATGTTTGAGTGAGTCTGTGTGTTTCTCTCTGTACATGTGAACAAATGAATAAGATGCTTATAGAAGTCTTTGAACCTTTGTGTGTGTGCATATCAGTGCGTATATGAATGAAGGAGTGTTTAGGAACCTATTGAGTTCAGTGTATGTGTGTGCATGGGTAGATAGGTGATTCAAAAAATCCATGTGTTAATGAATCTTGTTCAGTGGGTTCATAGAGTGATTGATCACTGAAAGGATCGATGCCATGGTGGTAAAAGTAGAGAAGGGATCGATCGAATGTTTGATCAATCCAATATTCAAAGGAGATATACTAATCACAGCCACCATTTATCTCCATCAACTCTATGAAGAATAGAAAGTTGCACCTTGAAGCCTGAGTTGTATTGATGTTGGAGAATTGCAAGAGGAGAAATCGTTGAATGATTCTACTCACTGGTAATCGCTGCTTGAAATTGTTGAAGAATTGGAGAGATAGCTACTATCATATGGAGGATAAACCTCTTTGGTAGCTAATCTATGAGTTGTGCTCACAAGAAATAAACAGTTCTTAAAGATCTCGCAACAAGAATTCATACTTGCTCTCGAATTGGAGCCTGAATCACATGTCGCCAAGGTTGACCTCTTTCACATTTACGCAGGACAACATTAACTTCGACACCATTGTTAAGGAGAATGAGAATGCACTCAAGGTTGTGTATTCTCAACACAAGGATATCGTGCCAAGCTAGGCGATGAGGTTGGTGAAATCCAGAAGATGGTTGAAGAGGAGGAGGTCGTTAGTTTAGAAATGAAGTTTGATTTGGATTTTGAATAATAGAGCTTGAATCCATTGCTGCCAGGTGTTACCACCTAAGTTGTACTTAGTGGTTTTTTATCAAGTGAGCCTGGTGAACCGGACAAGGATAACTTGTTCGGACTTCAGAAGACCTGTGGAAGTACTTCTAGGAAGTGCTTGTTCTACTATATCACATGTTCATACCCCATGGGGGAATTGTAATAAATGTTCTAGCATGATAGTGTCTGTAAAAGACTCGGTATCTTAGACTTCATTTGTCAATCCGATCAGCCCAGGGTGTTTTTTCCCTTGGTTATTATTGGTTGTTGAACAAATGACTGATAATTTCTGATTTTTTCACTCCATACCTCCAAAGTTGGGGTGGTCGGCTTGGCATTTAGGCCTATTGAGGTTATTAGAGTCTATGTGTCAATGTATAAGCATGATAGACATCATTTTTGAGTCATATGAACATGTCTAAGTCCCCCTAGGTGTTTTTCAATTTTTTAGTTTTTTCGGTATTTTTTATTAAAATTTAATTTTTCCAAAAAACTTAGGCTATTTTTTAATAGTTTGATTGGAAAAATTGATTTTGTAATAAAAGTGGGCCAAATAATCGGTTTCAATCATGTAGGTACTCATTTTCAAGCTAAGAGCACCATGCAAACCCATGGACCCACTATTTCCTAAGTTTTGAGTGATCTTCCATCACTCAGGTCAGAAAGCCCCAAAAATCAATTATTGATTATTTTAATTAATAAATTGATGAATAATGGAGCAAATCCAAAATCAATAAATCAGTGGATTCTCAACTAATTTGACCGAAATCAATCAGACCTGGAGCAGATTGAATGGATATGACAAATCCTTGACTGAAGGAGGGAATCAAATCAGATCCAGACTTGATCTACAACTGTCTTCATGGGGAATTGCGCCCTCTCTCTCTCCTCCACACGTGTGGACTCTCCTGGATGCTCTGTGGGCCGATGTGTTGGTGTATGCGTTGATGTGTCAGATCAATCAAGCCCCCAGTTGACAAGTAGGCTCAGTTCATCCTCAGTTCTGCATTGATGAACTCTCCATTAGTTGATTTCACTTGATTCCATGAGGAATTGCACCCCCCCTGGGCTGGATGGCCTGCAAATTGTATATATCCAGGCACAGCCTCCTCTTCCAAGCTAGCTAGAACTGGGATTGAGGTGTTGCTGCTATTGTATTGTTGTAATTCTTCATTTGAAATAAATAAAATCTTTGGAGGCAATACGGTGTGGTGCCATTACATGTGTGGATGATTATTGCCATTGTTTTACTAAGGTAACCTGTATATGTGGTCATTTTTTGCTAATTTCTTGTAGATCTGTGGTTAAGATTGGTAATTAGCTTATTACAATGTTGATAGGAAAGGTGTTGTTCAATAATTTTATTGACTGTCACTCTCTTTGGATGCATGTTTAGAGATCTATATTTATCATGTCTTATAAGCTTATATGCATGTTATCTTGAATCTCTTTGTATGTACTAATCGGATCTCACAAGTTTCTTGGCAAGTTCTTTGATTTCAGCTGAGTTACAGGTTCATAATTTGGAGAGGATGCTGATCTAATTTGCTTCTTCATTCTCCTCAAAACATTTCAAAGGCATAGTCCCTCAACATTCCACCTGAAATCTCTACTGCAGATCTTCAAGGAAACCAACATCTCTCTCCTCCTCTTCCTCCCTCAAAATCAACACTTTACCCGGTTACTTTGTTCAGTTCATAGCTTTGATTTCATTTGGATATATTTCATCAAAGTAAAATATACATAGATATGATATTTCATAGCTCACAGTCTAGATCTTGCACTCAAAAAAGTTTCATAAGCATTCTAGATCTAGCCTTAGGGAAATCGTCTTTTCGCATGGAAATTTAAAGAAAACTTGTAGATCGCATGCATTAGATTTAGTTTTCTGTTATAAAATTTAATATTCTGAAATTTCAGTGCACTTTCATTTTCTGCACAAACAACAAGCCAAGATCCCAAGGAAAGCTTGCTTTCCTTGGTTCCTTTTTCGCCTGTTTAGCTAGTTTTTACTTCATTTTTTTTGAGATAAGGTAGGCTGATCCAAAGGTACTCTTAAAGTGATTTTGGGAATATTTTTTTATAACATTATTTATATATTTTATCAGTTCTAACAGAAAATAAAGGAAGCTTCTATTGAAAGTGGCCTCAGGAGCGTTCAAAATCCCCCAGGGGTCTCCCTTTTTCACTAAAAATCTTAAATTTTTTTGCATAATTGTAAGATCTTGGTTTCAGCCTATATAAGGACCAATAAGTTTCTGATATATCAGTTCTCTGATATTTTAACCTCTGTTAATAAAATTTTTCTTTGAATAGGCTCTTTCGAGCCCATTCCCCATCCCCCCTGGGGGGATTTGCGTCGGTGTCCTTTTCGTTATTTTTTGCTCATTTATTTTCAATTTATTATTGATATAATATTAAGGGTAGTATAATACATTTCATTATTAAATTCCATACTCCATATCTTACATTTCAAAGTAATCATAATACTTACCCCACGATTTCCCGATTGACCTGAAAGGGGAAAGAGATTCGTGGTAGGATTAATTAAGAAACTAGAATTGTGTATCTGTTTGATTTTTTCTATCATTTGTTTATCAGCAACTATAAAATTAACCCCTCCTTGATTCCCTGATTGAGATCCACTTGGATCGAAAGAGGTTCCTGGAGGGTTTTCTTTTAAACAAGAACATCCAGTTTAAAAACTTATTAAAATTTACAAGACTCCAGTGTGTATGCTCTACACTTGGCCGCATTTCGTCCGATCAGTCAAGATGTATCAAAATCACTTGGGTGACTATCATAATTAGGACTCACTCTCCCCAACTGACAAACCATCAGGTGAAAATCCAACACCTAGATCAAACCTCTACGGTGGCAAAATACCCAAAGGAAACGGGAACTTATGAAAAGTGACCTCGGGGCGCCGATCTCTGTCACACCCTAATGGGTGCATTATGAACAATAGCCCCAAAGACTCCATTTCAGCCCACATATTCCTTGCGGGTAGCCGTGAAGGTTTAGTTTTGGACATACTCCAAGTACTCTCAGGTATATCTGGAGTCCCCCCTTTGCCTAATTTAATCAACTCATACTTCACATTTAACTTAAAACATACCAAGAGGCAATCGTAAAACATTCATTTCAAGCACATGCAAGCATATTGATTCTATTTTTGACTCCATTCTAAGGCACTGGTTAATTTCTTGCTTTATATATACATTGTGTCTCAGTATTGTGCTTTCGTGTGTTCATCTTTTACATCTTTCCATATTTGATTATCTATAGTTAAATTGTAAACTCCTAAATAACTCAGTCAGTTTAAACATCACAACACTAAGTAATTCTCCTTAGTAAATTAATAGGGCCTACCCCCCTTGGCTTCATTAGGAGTTGAGCCTAAACGGAGGAGTCAAGAACAAGGTGACAACCTTGACTCGAGACTTGCCCCCAAGGACACACCGAGTGGCTTGAAGATTTCTGCCACGTGACCTAGGTGTGTGAAAGGCGGCAACACCAGGGACACTTAAGTCCATATTGTGGGCCCATAACCCACAGGTCCATGAATTTGAAGGATCCCAGATCGGTCTGTCATCACTATGTCTATCCTAGGCTTCTTGCTAGGGGTTTGTTCATCACATTCCATATACTCCACCTCTGACCGAGACCTTCTGCTACAACCATCACAATTTAGGGAAAGGGAGTAGCTAGGACCGTATCTTGCACTTCTTTAGGAGCCTGAATTTTCTCTGCAGGAGTGCAATCAAAATCATAGGAAAGATAATTTTCCTTTTGGGACAAGTTAGGTGTTATCAACCAAAATGGCACTTCTCCGTTCGAGTGATGGCATTCTTTATGTTGGTACACAAAAGGACATATTAGGATTGAAGTTTTCCAAAACACTATAGATGGGAATGACTTGGGATGCATTTACCCTTAAACCAGCTTGCTATGTAATTTTTCTAAGTGTTGAGTTGTGTGCGCGACTATCTCCATTGCAACTCATGTACTATACGTGACTATATACATTGCAACCCGCGTACATCAACGTATGCGGGTTTCCTTTGAGCAACTTGTGTGTCATACGCGGGTTGCCTATATTAATAGTCATGTACACGTTGGTTCGACCTTAAAAAATATAAAATACGATTAATTGAGATTAGTTGGGCCCTAATAATTAAGTATCCCAACTGTTTCAACCACCCCAACCTTCAAAATCACTCTATTTTCCAAAGTATAAATAGAGGCCTTGGGGAGGGCATTAATCAATCAAGATTGGAGAGAAAAGTTATGCTAGTGGTATATCTTCAGAAGTCTTGGAGCAGTAGAACTTAGAATCCTTTGGTTGCAAAGGAGTCATTGTCTCAGAAGCTGGGTTGTACTCTTATCTCATTCACTGATTGTTAATAAAGAGAATTCTTCTTCCAACATTGTGTTGAGTCTATTTCATGTATTGTGGTTAATGAATATATTTGATTATGTATTTGATATATTGTTTATATAAACTCTTATATATACATGCATGAGATATTGCTTGGAGAATTTGCTCTTCATAGGTGAAAGAGGCACGTCCCTGGAATCTTTGGAGAGAAGAGGAGCAGGAGAAGATCAAGCTTGGATCAACCGTCGGTAATTGGGTAAGTCAAGACTTTCTTCCTATTCCCTTTCTATTCTCTGGTAAAGAGGATTGTCCGCAAGGTTAGTAGTAAGTTGGTAACCCTAGACCCTAGGTTACAAGGGTGCTTAATCCTTAACAATAGAACTGGCGAATCCACTGGGGAGTCTAGCCTGTTGTGGGTTAGTCCTGTAGGTACTTGCCTAGTCTTTGCTCTGATTCAGTGTATGGTTTTCTGTCTTGGATCTGATTTGCAGTGGTGTTTTAGAGACCTTTATTATTTTTTCTTTTTTGAAAAAAATTGTGTTATGTACGCGAGTTTTTGTTCTACACAGTCGCGTACAACAACTTGTATATGTGGGTTGCTATATTGGATAGTCACGTATAGTACGCGGGTTGTTCTATTAGACAGTCGCGTACATCTCTTAGCATCATATTTTTTGGTAGGGTTACTTGTCACTGTCTTATTTGAATTTTTCTCTGCTTTGGGGTATTCTAATGCTGGCATTTTGCTGTATGTCTGAAAGTACTATGCAACATACTTTGTGCTTTTTAATAAGCCCTTGAGTTTTCTTTCATTTAGCAATTTGAAGTGGATTATCCTGTTTGGGTGATAGGTTCAGTGCTGTGTATCTGAATCAGTGATCAGGATTTTAGATACCTTGTACCCTGTACTATTTCCAAGTAGTTTCAGTTTGTCACTTGCCTTTTTATGATTTTAGTAGATTTCATTCATTGTTTCTTCCCAAGCTAGGTGTTTCCCAAGTCTCTTCCTTAGGTGGTTGATTTTGGTTCTTACAAGTCTGCTATACTTCATTTTGCTTGCTTTATGGTCTGATTATTCAAGCATACTCAAGAATGTTTGCATTTAGGTGCATAGTAATTTTTGAAAGTTTTAAAATTGAAGAAAAAACTTTGGAAATATTTGCATTTGATTGCATATCGTAGTTTTATTTTCAGTATTTTCGAATAAAATCTCAAAAATTACAAAAAAATAAGTTTTAGTTTTCTCTTACTAGTTGTAATTTTATTAGTTCATATCTACAAAAAGAAAAAGAAGCTTGATTTAAGTAGTTATAATTTGTTTTGGAATTTATTTCATACACCTTTTTACTTTTCTTATCGAGTCTATAATATCATAGTCATTCACACCACTTACCCTCTGACAAAGAACAACCCTTAAAATGAACTCTATAATTTAAAATATATTAGTAAGTTTTGTTTTATAGGGTCATACACCTACTAGCTTAGTCTAGAATTGTGGGATAGGAAGTATAAACTCCACACAAGTACTTAAATTCAGACGTAGTTGGCCAATCGATAGGTAAATCCTTCTCTGTGTTGATAGTATCTGGGAAGCTCCTCTCAAATGGGAGTTAAGGACAAGGCTGCATGGAGGCTTGGACTGAGGAGATTACCCTCTGATTCCTTGTCAAAATGTAGACCAAGGTTTTTGCGCATCTAGAGATTCTGTCCTAGACAAAGTTTCAGGATTTGCTACCCTGCCCATGCATACAAATTAGGCTTGCGACTGTCCCCCAGACTATTGATATAGTTAAGGTAGCCTTTAGTCTCTTTGACATTTAAGGTTTATACACAGGTAAACTGGAAGGATATTTAAGGTTCACCTTGGACGAGCTTGGAAGGTAACCCTTGTTGAAAGTGTAGGAGGGCGGTGGGTGATTCCTCCGCTTGTGCCTAAGAACCTCTTCAAGGATGCCAAGAAATAGTCTCTCATATTTCTTCGAGAAAGCATATCTTATATCCCTTGTGATTGTTGAGACTTTAGGAAATTTTGTAGTGATTGCTCTATGGTTTGTCTGTGTTTTATCCAAACTTAGGGTGTGAAGAGACAAATTTACAATCATGGAGGACCAATCTATCAGAGGGTCACGAAGTTTGCAAAACCTTCCTCTGCTTATCACATTGGAACCTCCACCTCCTCCTCAAAGACAAATATTGATCACAGACGGTTCTTTCGAACCGATAGGAGTTAGTGAAGTTCTGGGTGAACCAAAACTTAGGGAAAAACATTTTAATTTAAGCACAGTTGAGATAGAATACTTGCAGGCTGACGATTTTGCAAGGAACTTTAATTCACCTCTAACTGACTTAAACGATCTTGTGATCATTCATGTTCATCCTTTCAATCCATCCATGATTGGTGTCCCTTTGGGCAGACTAATGTCTACTGTAGGAGAAAGTTCTTCTACTTCCACCTCAGTCGCTCCGGCTGAAGGGGTGCCACCTCCCCCAGTAGGTGCCCCTAGAACAAGTATACCTACTACACCATTAACTCCAGCTAGCTGGGTGGTTCAACCACCGGCTCCCACAAGTTTAGCAAGTACTTCTGGTGGTATGGTCACTGGGATTCCTAGTGTACCTTCAGTTCCTACTTCCTTCGCACACACTGGTCAGAGTGGTCCTATAGGATCCTCGGCTTTCATCCAGGGTTTTCCTTGGAATGGAGGCCACATTCCCCCATCCACTCCATATGTAGGCCGAACACCCGCATATGTAGGGGTGCAGTTCAAAAACCGTAATCCTTATGGTCAAGGTTTTCAAACTTCAGTTTCAGCTCCTTTCATGAGCTCTCCTTTTTCACTTTTTAGTGGAGGGATACCTGCTCCTGTGTTCCAAACCCTAGCTTTGACTGGGGCAGCTAGAACCTCATACATTGCACCACACATAAATAATCCACTGGATTATGGATGGAATCATTTCCAAAGAATCCTAACCACTTCACAACCGCCAGCAGGGGTAACCCCATTTTCACCTATGGGAACATGGGGGAAAGTCCCTCTAATCCCCAAGCTGGTAGTTTTAGTGCTCTGGTTAGACCCAAGATCCCTTTCCTGGTAATGTTAGATTTTCCAAATTTGTCGAAACTAATGAATGACTCGGTGAGACATAACTCCTCTTGGCCACCCGTTCCTACCAAGCTTCCCTCGGATATCCCAAAATTTGAAGGCAAAGTTGGTGATGATCCAGGAGCTCATGTCATCACTTTCCATCTGTGGTGCTCTTCCAACTCACTGAATGATAATTTAGTTTAGTTGAGGCTATTCCAAAGAACGCTAACTAGTATTGCAGCAAAATGGTATATTGAACTACCTTCTGCTGCATTTAACAGTTTTTGGGACCTGGCTAATGTATTCCTTAGTCACTTCCAACTTTCTGTCAAATATGATTTTAGGATAGACTTGTTGTCTACCTTTCGGCTGGACAAGGCCACTCATATTTTGGATCGCATCCAAGAGTGGAGAAGACAGAAGAGCCTTATCAAAGCCACTATTTCTCCCAAGGTCTTATTAGAATGGTTCCTTAAATCCCTATTGCCATATATATCTAAGGATGTATCTACTTCGGGAGTGACCAATGAGGAAGAGGCTATCCTCAGGGCCCAATAGCTAGATTTGATACATTCTCAGTATGGGATTTTATATGAAATCATCCCTAATGGACCGAGGCCAACGCACAATATAGAGAAACATAAGCCTGGACCCAATGCCGATGGTGTGGTTGGTTCTGTAAAATCTCCCACTATAGAGTCTTTGGATAAACAAATCCATGATTTGTCTGTCAAACATTCTACAGTAGAGGTAGAAAAGGCTGCCCCCTCACCCCATAATACAAATTTTTTTGCACAATCCTCTCAGAAGGGCAATCAGCAGCCCGGTGGGAAAAAGAAGAAAGGAAAAAAGGGTGAGGGAAACCAAAACAAGCAAAAACCCAGAAATAATGCTGATGGGGGGAAAAAAGAAAAGAAGAAGGTGAAATTCCTATGTAAGTTGTGCCATGAAGATCACCTGACCCATATATGTCCCCTTATGGAACAAGCTCAGAAGCTGTTAAAAGGCCAACAACCGGCTGTCCTGAAGGATCCTTTTCCCCAAGGACAGAATTCAACTTCAGCTTCAAATGCAGCAGGGGGCACCCCAAATGCTCTTGACCCCAATTATATCAACATGGTTGAATCCCAGACTTTACTCCATACTAGGAATAAGAACTTTGAAACAGAAGTTTCAGAGAAGGGTAAGACAATAGGTGAAACTTCCAACCTTGTCATGATTGAGAAACCTACCGAACCTATGCCCAAGATACCGAAAGGTGTCTTCAAGAAAACCTTGCACAATCCCAATGCTAGGGCTGCAGCAAACTACTCTGTAGTTGAATATTTAGCCCAGATTCCTTGTGCGATGTCGACTTTAGAGGTGTTATAGAGTTGTCCCACCTAGCGAGATGCACTCTTAGCAGCCTTAGGCAGTATGAACTCATCGAGCCTCTTAACGAAGTTTAATTTGTCTGATGTCAAAATTTTCCTGCCATATCATGTAGCCTTATTGATAGATGTCATCCATGGTGGAAAAACCATTGGAAGGGAAGTTGTCTATGAGGGTGATTCTACATGTGTCATGTCCCTATCTTGTTGGAAAGATCTTGGATCTCCAGAGCTGGTTCCATTGAACACCCTACTTACTACATTCGACGGAAGGTCATTTCATCCACATGGTATTCTACCAGCCTTTGAAATTAAGTTGGTAGGGAAAGTAGTGTCTGTTGAGGTAGAGGTGATTGATGCACCTTTGGATTATAACTTGCTCTTGGGGAGAAGTTGGACTTACGCCATGTCAATTATTGCATCGACCGTATTTCAGGTGGTAGTGTTTCCACATGAAGGGAAGTTGGTTACTGTACACCAACTCAGTTTTACTCGAAAAGGCCGCATGGAAACTAACGAGTCCAACGTACCATTGGTTGATTAGGTTAAGCTTGCTTCAGAGAGCTTAGGGGATGGAATGTATGCGTCATTGATGCACACATTTGATATTCTGGCTCTGATTAATTATCTAGGTTCTACTAGTGTAGGGAAGTCTATAGCAACGGTTGTTGATAGAACAGATCCTTGGGTTCTTCCTTCCCACCATGAACCTAAAGTGCCCTTATCTGCAGCAGAAGTAGCTTATCAAGCTATCGTTCATACCACTATTGATCCCATTCCGGTCCCTCTCACAGTATTAGAGGAGCTGAAAGAAGCCTATCTGCCTGCTTGGGCAGATAACTCTTTGCATTCTAGAGATTGCTTAGATATGGTTTTTCCTTCGGATGAAGCCATTTTGGAAGCCATGTGCGGATGAGATAAGATCTGCGAATATCTTCACTATTGATCCTATTTTCTTCCAGATTTAAGCAGGATCGAGAACCAAGATTTCCATATGAGACTGGCAGGTGATGTTGATACACCTATTAATCCCTTATGAAGGGAAGGAATATTCGCTGAGGTGAATATGGAAAACATTTCCACTACGATTCCTATTAACATCTCTGCAAAACTAAATGTTGTGGAAAATGTACACATTAGGGTGAACTACTCTCCAGAGGAGATTGTGATCTATACAGCCTTGTTTAAGGAATTCTGTGACGTATTTGCCTCGTCATATGAGGCGATTCTAGGCATAGATCCATCAATATTCGAGCATGAAATCCAAACTTACCCTGATGCTAGACCTGTTCGAAAAAAGTTGAGACCTTTCAACCCGCTTAAAGTGGCAATGGTTAAGGCTGAAGTTGAGAAACTGCTAAAAGTCAGTTTCATTTACCCCATAGCTTTGACAGAATGGGTATCCAACCCTATTCCTGTTGACAAAAAGCAAGGGACTATACGCGTTTGTACTAATTTTTGAGATCTAAACAAATCCTGTCTGAAGGACAACTACCCCACGCCATTCATAGATCAAATTATTGATGCCTGTGTGGGGAGTGAAGTCTTCTTTTATATGGATGGTTTCTCCCGGTATAATCAAATCCAAATTAAACTAGAAGACCAACATAAAACAATTTTTATTTGTCCTTGGGGTACCTTCACGTACAATAAAATTCCCTTTGGATTGAAAAATGCAGGGGAAACCTTTTAGCGGGCAATGAATTTTTTCCATTTCACGACATTAAAGCCATTGTCGAACCCTACCTTGATGATCTGCTAGCACATTCTCATAAGAGGATCGATCACCCAGATCACTTACGTTTGATTTTTGAACGATGTAGATACTACAAAATTCACTTGAATCCCCACAAGTGCGTTTTCTGTCTCAAGTCAGGGAGACTACTCAGATTCATTGTTTCCAACAAAGGCATTCAGGTGGATCCTTTGAAAGTTGAGGCCATCGTAAATATGCCTCCTCCTCGTTCTATCAGGCAGCTTCAAAGCTTGCAGGGGAAGTCCAACTTCCTTCGACATTTTATTGTAAATTATGCCAAGATTACTAAATGTTTCATGCGCCTATTGAAACAGGACACCCCATTTGTATGGGATGAAATCACACAACTTGCATTCAAGGTATTAAAGAAAGCTTTGTTGTTGGCACCGTTATTGCACCCGCTAGATTACTCTCGTGATTTTATATTGTATTTGGCCGCATCTGAGTCAACCATAGGGGTAGTACTAGTTCAGGAGGATGATAATCTCCAAGAGCATGTCATCTACTATCTCATCCGTTATTTAGCCAGCCCTGAACTTAGGTATTCCCACATTGGGAAGTTGGCCTTGGCAGCTGTGTATGCTATTCAGCGGTTGCGCCACTACATCTTACTAAGGACCACGATGGTAGTGGCGGATGTTAATCCTTTTCAATATGTTTTGTCCTGACAGATAGTTGGAGGCTAATTCAATAAATGGATAGTCATTCTTCAGGAATTTGACCTAGATTTCCAATCTGCCAAATCCAAGAAATCCTTAGTTTTTGTTGATCTCATTGCGGAATTTTCGGTACAGGAAGATGTAGCTATTGAAGAAGACTCATTCCCAAATGAGCATATCTTTTTGATTTCCACCTCTGACCCCTGGTACGTAGATATACTTGTCTATCTCTAGACTTTGAAGTACCATGCAACCTTCTCACAGGAAGAACGACGCAAACTACGTGTACATGTCAAAAACTACCTCATTATTGGAGATACTTTATATTGTAGGGGGGTAGATTCTATTTTACCTCGATGTCTCACCTACGAAGAAGCAAAGACTATCCTAAATGATTCCCATAGTGGAGCATGCGGGGGTCATTTATTTGGGTTAGCAATGGCCCAAAATATCTTACGTGCTGGTTATTTCTGGCCCACGATATTTAAATATTGTGTGGAAGCTGTGAAGTGCTATCATCCTTGCTTTACACTAGAAATATGCGGTTGCATCCTGCTCCATTATTTCCTGTCATATCAATGGGCCCGTTCATGAAGTGGGAGATAGATTACGTGACATGCAACCCAGTCTCGGCTGGGGGGCACAAACATATCATTGTCGCTATAGATTATTTCACGAAGTGGGTAGAGGAAATGCCCACCTATAAAGCTGACAGGGAAACTGCAGCTTTTTTCGTTTTCAACCAAATTATCGCATGATTTGGTATCCCTAAAGAGATTGTCACTGACCATGGTAGTCACTTCCAAAATAGTATGATGACTGAATTGACCACTATGCTAGGGTTTAGACAAGAGAATTCATCTTCTTTTTATCCTCAAGGAAATAGTCAAGTCAAGGCTGTAAATAAAACCTTGAAGACTATTCTTAAGCGCACTATTAATGCATCCCGTTCCAATTGGCACATCATGCTGTAACCTACACTTTGGGCATATTGGACCAATGTGAAAACTGCTACAAGGTTCTCTCCTTTCCAACTCATTCATGGAGTGGGAGTAGTCACCCCGGTCGAATGCGAAATCCCGTCCTTAAAGATTTCTATTCATGTGTTACCTGATACGAATGAGATGGAAGAACATTTATTACATTTAGAACATATAGATGAGCAGTATAGAGATGCGCTGATAGCTAACGAGGCTCATAAAAATAGGGTAAAAAACCAATACGATAAATCGGTCAAACCTTAGATTTTTTCTGAAGGGGAGCTTGTCTTGCTCTGGGATAAGGACAAAGAACCCCTAGGGGCAGGGAAATTTAGGTTTATGTGGTTAGGACCTTATGTTGTGTCAAAAGTGTTGAAGAAAGGTGTGTATGAATTGACAAATTTTGAAGGGAATAAGCCGCCCGAGCCTAGAAATGGGCTCTACTTGAAAAAGTACTATGCTTAGGCTTAGCGCTTTTTCCTATATTTTTATTGTATGTATTTTATGTACAATAATTCATTGGTTTGCATTTTTATACCATATGTTGGTTGTTATAGATGTCTTCAGAGTGGTTCGTAGGTTTCCCAGATGGTGCTAGTCTCCACACTTGTAGCCTGGCTTTAGCTGCATGGGTCATTTACTTGCCCTCAGGACAGCTAGTTGCCTATGGAGGAGCTTGCCTAGGTCCTGCTACTAATAATGTGGCCAAATACAGGGCTGTCATTGAGCTTTTATGGAATGCTTTGTCACGTGGTATCACTCAGCTGGAAGTCCGACTTGACTCTCAACTGGTGGTTTCCCAGCTCAATCGAGCTTATCAGGTGTGGAATCCTATTTTACTACGTCAGTTTATGCAATTTAGGTTATTGGAAAGAAATTTTGAGTTTATTACATTCAATCATATTCCAAGAAATTAAAATTCATTAACTGATGCGTATGCTAATTATATCTTGGATTGGCACTTAACACATTTTGCATAAAAATATACAACATACACATTACAAAACACATGTAAATAAAACCGGCAATATATATATATATGAATATCTGTCCATATAGATAGGTCGAGTTTCCAATCCTCAGATCCAGTCATAACTGTATAATATACAAAAAATGGATCAAAGTCCATAAAATGCTCCTAGGTCTAAGCTTGACCACCCTGGTCACCTAGACCACCTTGGTCCCCCTAATCATCCTGATCACCCTGCTCTCGGTCTTCTTCAGCCTCCTCGGTTCCAGTAGCCTCAACGACATCGATATACACAAGTACTGCTCTAGCTACTTGCCTCATAAGGCGTATCCAGACAGGTGGTATACCAACCACTAGCTCCTGCATAGCGACAGGGATATGCTCAATACGTAATGTAGGTACTCTTTGGGTAAGCCTAGCCAAATTTCCCTTAAGAACCCTAATCAAACCTTGGTCTTCTCCCACCACAGGACACACATACATACGTGGATGCCCAGCAGGGCGGACTGGTCCAATATCTGCATTTTAACATTTTAAAGGTTTAGAAACTCTTATACATATGTATATATCTTTATGATTAAAATTCATAAAAATTTAAAAATTTGAAAACAAAATACCTGACGCTCCCCATGCTCCTCTAGGAGGGAGGACAAGGTCGGTGTCACCTCAGAAATCTAGTCCAGCATATGGAAACTGCTCAAGTGCTGGTACCTATCACTCCCACCAAAAGTAGAAGTCTTCATCGTATACACTCTGAACCGATCCACCGCCTCCCTGGCAGAGAAATATTTCTCCCCACTTACTCAGTCTAGGATGATGGGGAGAATGAACTAGTAGTGGTACTGCAGGAATCAAACCAGGAACCCTCTCAAATAAAAAGGCCACCAATATACTAGAATAACCAAAAATTTTTCGTTGGCCTCTTTTACAGTCAGAGAGCTGCTTCATCATTATCGGGATTACTCCCAAACACCAGTCATATAGGGCTCCCTGTAGACAGTCCACTGCAAGCCTCATTTGGTTCTGAGTTGCAAGGTGAAGTGATGATGACCCTGCAACCCTCACTATAGTATTCGCCAACACCTGTAATGGCAAGCTGCGAATATGAACAATAGGGATGTAGCTACCCCTCTTTTGAGTACCAGGTGCACATTATATATCTATGTAGTTCTATACACTTAGAAGGTCATCGCCTCTGCCGGTACCTTCCAAGTTAACCGGATCTCCCCGTCATGACAAACTGGAGATAAAGTAGACATCTTCCGAGGTAACCTATAGAAAATCACCTTGCAGGTCAAACATACCAAGATCATGATCCCAATAGTTTATCAAAAACTCTAGTAGGAGGACATTTGATTGCATAGGTGAGGTACATAAGAATTTTAATAACCCACTTTGCCGCAAAGCATTTACCATGGGGGCATCTTGTAGAGCTTCTTGGTCCATGTCTTCATGCTCCCTCTCCCTCCACTCAAGCACCATATTTCAATCTAATAACAAGCCATTTATCAACCATTAAATTCATATAAAAAAATTATTTTTTGGCCCTACATAGCTTTTTCCTACCTCGCGCAGTGTACGCGACTGTCCTTTGGACAAGTCGTGTATTGTACATGACTTGCCTTCGAGAAACCCATGTACAGAACATGGGTACGTGACTATTGATATACCATACCTATGTACACAACGTTCCTGCTTTGAGGACGTTAGAAAACATCAAAATTTAGCCAAAAATTAAAATTTTCTTGGATCAAATGAAAGAGCATGGAGTGTAGTTTTACCTGGCACTTGCAGTTTCGAGAATTTTCCACCAAGTTGTCCACAACGAGCAATCAAAGGTAGAGGTAAAACTTGTCTATTTTGGGTAAAAAATCAAATGGTGAGTTTTGATTTCTATTTTGAACTATTTATAGAAATATTATTTTAAAAATGGGTTTTTTCCTATAGTTCATATTTTTTATATAAAAATCAAACTAATACCATATCTTTTTCTTCAATGTGACAGGTCTAAGGTCGTTTAAAGTTGTGTTTTCGCTCATATAGGATGGATTTTGGTCATTCACATGCATTTTGCATTCATACCTAATCCATCTTAATCCTAGAATTACCACTTTGACCATAGACTATGGTATTTTAACCATTAGTGCCTTGTATATGCCATTGTTCTTCCGTGGATAGGACTTTCCTCACATGAGTATCCTCGTTTAGAACCCACTTATTGTCTTTCGATACTCATGTTGTAGTTGTCATAGGTTTAGGGGAGTCTTCTTAGCTATTTTTCATGCCAAATTGAGCCTCATTTTGGTCTCTTTTTACAAGCTATCCTTTTATAAGACTCCCTACCTTTATGGAGTTTCTTTAGGCCCAGGTCTAACTCCTCAAAATAGACTTGACTGCTGAGTAAATTTGTCCATTCAAGCTCATTAAGAATATGTGAATGGGCATCCACATTGGTGGTAGGTTATCTCGTTCTCGGACCATGTGGAATAATACAAGAAAGGATCACTCTCTTTTCTGTGGAATGGAGAAGAGTATTCTCAGGTATAGGTTTATCACTTTTCTGGACCTGAGGGACTAAATTTACAGAAAAAGAACACCTGGTATGAGCTCAGTTTTCTCTTTTTCGTGCTCTAGACCTAAACATGAAAAAGATTTCGAGTGTACTTTATGTCTTTGTCATGCTCGTTAAACACCAAGAACAAAAAAATTGAGTTTATTTTTGTAAGCCCCATTTCTTGTACTCAAATGGATCTTTCTGAGTGATATTTCTTTCCTTTACACTCGTAAAACTCAAGCTATACGCTTCTCTTGAAGGAGCGTTGGGTAGGTGGTAATTTAACCTTTTTCGGACCTCCCTGACTAAGTACGAAAAAGGTTCACCTTTTCTTCCATGGAAGTTAAGAGAGTTCTTCTATGGTATGCTTTATACTTTTTCGGCCTCAAGAGACTAAATTAGACAAAAAAGGACCCCCCCTGGAGTCTTCTTCAGAGTTTTCAGACTCTCTAAACATGAAAACACCAAGTGAGCGTGTACTAGTTCGGGCTCATAAAATCCACGAATCAGTGAGACTATCAAGGATTATTCCGTCTTCTCTTCAATCTTGTCAAAAAATGAAGAGAGACTTGAGTTGACTTTCCTGGACTCGTTAAAATTTAACAGGAAATATAAGGAAGAAGTTTTCTTTTGATTCTCAGTCGGTGGCAGCATGTCTTCCTTGAACATAGCACTCTCTATTTTTTTCTGATACTCATGTCTCAGTGCTCACTTTCAGTTCAGCTATCACTTCAGGTTTCTTACTCCTCCTCTTGTCTGTTATACCTAGGGAATCTGATCATGTCTCCTACATGACAGATAAGTCTAGTTGTATTATCTACAAAGTTAAAAGCTGCCTTGTTCATCCCTGTGTCATGCTCACTGTTCAAGGATTTATCCCTGCATCTGATTTGTATCCTAATTCCATCATTGTCCTATATATTATTACTTATGTATCCCTTCCTTTATCCAATTCCTAGTCACTCTTGTGATCCGTTGGAGGATCTATTGCCTTCCTCATCACAGTATGGTTTCTCATCAGCACTTCCTGATGACGAAGACCTAGAGTTTTTGACGATAGCACCTTAGGATTCACTTTCATTATAGGTGAATTACTTTGCTTTAGTTGTTGATTATCACCTATTGGTTGACAATCTGTTGAATCCTATGCATTTTTGACTTCAAAAATATCTATTCACATGGCCTGGATTGTACGGGTTCTTTGGGATTTTTGATGAAGACATTAGGTTCATATCTATGGCCTAAGTTGCGCAAGATTATGTTGTGTTCACTTACACAGTTTCTAGATCTTTGAAGACTCATCATTATTGTATATTGTGGCTTTGATCCAACTTTGTAATATATGTGGTCTTGAACCCATATCATATGATGTACTCAAATATTGTAAAGGAGCTAGTGTTCCAGTATATTGAACATGGCATCCTTAGATATGACTTTGTATATGACATTACTATGTATTTGTTTCAGGTACTTCCTCTACTCCATTGGACTTCTGAGTTCTCCAAGATAATGATTATAATGTATTTCAACCATTGTTTTCCCTCTGACCTCACACATTAGGGGGCATCTGTTATCAACCAAAATGGCACTTCTCTGTCTGAGTGCCAACATTATTTATGTTGGTACACAAAAGGACATATTAGGATTGAATTTTTCCAAAACATTATAGATGGGCATGACTTGGGATGCATTTACCCTTAAACCAACTTTCTATATAATTTTTCTAAGTGTTGAGTTGCGTACGCGACTATCTCCATTGCAAATCGCGTACTGTATGCGACTATCTACATTGCAACCCGCGTACATCAACGTACACGAGTTTCCTCTGAGAAAATCGCAGGTTTCCTATATTAATAGTTGCGTACACCTTGGTTTGACCTTAAAAAATATAAAACACGATTAATTGAGATTAGTTAGGCCCTAATCATTAAATATCCCAACTGTTTCAACCACCCCAACCTTCAAAATCACTCTATTTCCCAAAGTATAAATAGAGGCCTTGGGGAGGGCATTAATCAATCAAGATTACAGAGCAAATTTATGCTGGTGGTATATCTTCAGAAATATTGGAGTAGTAGAACTTAGAATCCTTTGGTTGGAGAGGAGTCCTTGTCTCAGAAGCTGGGTTGTACTCTTATCTCATTTACTTATTGTTAATAAAGAGAATTCTTCTTCCAACATTGTGTTGAGTCTATTTCATGTATTATGGTTAATGAATATATTTGATTATGTATTTGATATATTGTTTATCTAACCTCTTATATATACATGCATGAGATATTGCTTGGAGAATTTTCTCTTCACAGGTGAAAGAGGTGCATCCCTGGAAGCTTTGGAGAGAAGAGGAGCGGGAGAAGATCAAGCTTGGATCAACCTTCAGTAATCAGGTAAGTCAAGACTTTCTTCCTATTCCCTTTCTATTCTCTGGTAAAGCTGATTGTCAGCAAGGTTAGTAGTAAGTTGGTAACCCCATACCCTAGGTTACAAGGGTGCTTAATACCGAACAACATCGAGGATCATGGAGTGAATAAAGTTTGACCTATGCACCTGGACCCTCCTATGGGAAATGATCCCCTTAGGATCATAATTCTGTGCATGAGCCACCTGAAACTTCATGTCCTTCAAAACTTTCTCCACCATTGGTAACATTGATAGCTTCTTCACATCGAAGGGCCCAAAATTAATAGGGTATTTGATCCAAGGGTCCTTCCTGTGAGCAGTAAAATGCTCCTCATCAATAGAAATCCTCTACCTGATTAATTTTAGTGCGAATACTGAGGGATTTAGGTAAACTGGTAGCATGAAAGGGGAAGCCAAAAAACCATATACCCTGCCAAACTGGATACTTCTGCATCAGGAACCAATCTCCAATTCCCTCTTGCTATAAGGAAACATTCATGTCTTTTGATATCCTCTTCTCTTTAGAGTTGAATAGTCTGGAGATGCCGAGGACAATTCTATCAATGAACAGGGTGTAAGACCAGTCCTAGATCTTCTGGATAGACCGAGGCCAGTATTTGAACACCTATGGATCCATGACCTCAAGGGTCTGCTGGTTGGAACTGACTATGATGGAAAATAGATACACCTGGTATCTAAAGTGCTTATCCAAATCAAACTTCTCAAGATGAGAAATGATTTCTCTGGCCAATAACTCATCGAACTTAATTCCTGCTTCAGATTGACTCAGGTGAAGGAGAACGCCTAGCATTACTTTAGAGACCATGATATCACTATCAAGACCTAGGATTTGACTCAATATGGAGATGGTTGATACAAAAGGATTTATGAACAATTTAGAGGAGAGTGGGGTGATAAGGGTTTGTAAGGGAGCTGGGGTGTTCAAAATGGTTTGGAACAATTTATTCTTGGATTCTAGGTCAGCTTTCCTAAACACCTGTAGAAGCTCTGATTCGGTGAAGGGGATCAGGGTTTGACATTGGGCTTCAGAGAGACCCATGGAAGACTTGATAACTTCTGGTGTAATTGTGCAAACGACATGGGAGTGGGTATTATCTAAGATGGCCTTCCCACTGGGGGAATAATTGGAGGCTATCCTTTGGACAATATCTGGGAAATTGGGAAATTGTTCTATTGTGAACCCTATTAAGGATGACTTTAAATTTATCAATAGTTTTGACTAGTCTCCAGAAGGTGACAACAAAGCATTCTAGGCTTTATTGACACTAGATAATGAAAAAACGAGGATCATAAGCGTCGTAAAGTCGATCACATATGATCTTCTCAGATGGGTGAAGGATTTTTACAGACGAGGCCATGGTGGAACTGTCAAAAGGGTATATAATCGATGAACGATTACTTGGTGGTGATGGTCGACACTTCCAGAGGTTTCAGTTGTATCCAGCTGACTCGTGCTTGGTGGGCATAGGATTTGCAGGGTGGTGGGAGTATTAACATACTGTTAATGTCAAGTTGATTAGCCTTATAAACCATCACACTCCCTAAAAGTGACCTTTGTACCTCCAATCTTCGAGCGCAATATCCAATGGGGATGGGCCCACCATATTTCGTATTTTTTTTATCTTCAGATTAATATTAATGGGTTAAAATCTTAAATATCTTGGCTTTAATATAAAACCAAAATATTATGTAATTGATGTTTGGATTTGGTTATTAAAATGTGGAAGCTTGTATGGTGCAATATATGGTTGTCATGTGTTGGTAAAGGCTATTTATGAAAGAATATGGGTGTACTACATGAATATTCCTAACTGTATATTAGAAGGAAGTTGAGAGGCCAACTCTCGAGGAGCCAATTTGAGAAATTGGGTTGGTTTTATTTTCAAATGGCCAAAAAAGTGATTGGAAAGATTTGAAAACAAGGTATACTTTTTTATATTTTATTATTCAATATGATATTTTATAACATATGTATTCATTGTAATTTGTAGTGGTTTTTTCTTATGTGATGTGAAAATTGGTTCTATGTAGGATGTCAAAGGAATATCAAGTCGGGGTTGAATAATTCATAGAGTTTGCAAAAAAGCATTCAGAAGATAATAACACCACAATATGCCCTTGTAAAAATTATTGCAATGTTGCAGTATTGACGTTTGAGGAAGTACAAGACCACTTGATGATTCATGGTATAATAAGTTCATATAAAACTTGGTTTTTCCATGGAGAGAGAGTTCCTACTCAGGACTATAAATTTGAAAAGAGCAATAAATGAAACACAACAGAGATGCATGATTTTCCTCGAGAAATTACACATGGTGATGAACACATATTCAGACATCAATATGATAATCATAATGATGAGTTTGCAACATTGCTTACAAATTATATTGAAGTTCTTGAGAATGATAAGCATAATGAGACAACCATGGTTGATGATCATATGGTTGAAATGGTGAATGATGCTTATCAATATTATAATGAAAATCCAGATGTGAATTATGAAGATGACCAAGTAGAATCAATGGAAAAAATGATATCAATCAATATCTAAAGTTAATTGAAGAATCCAAGGCACCATTGTACCCAGGTTGCACTAATTTCACTAAGCTATGGACCACTACGAAATTGTACAACCTTAAAGTGAGAAATGGATGGTATGATGCAAGTTTCAACTAGTTGCTGAAGTTGCAAAGAAAAATGCTTCCAAGAGGAAATACACTTCCAGAATCTACATATGCTGCAAAAAGTTTGATTAAATCATTGGGGTTGGACTATGAAATGATACATGCATTCCACAATGATTACATTTTATATTGGGGAAAATATGAAAAAATAAATGAATGGCCAACATGTGGCGAATCAAGATGGAAGTTTGATGTTCATTCTGAAAAGGTGTGTACAGGTGTCCTGACCAAAGTGCTGAGGTATTTCCCTATAGTGCCGAGGTTGAAGAGAATGTACATGTATGATTTTGAACTCTTACAATTCCATTATATCATACACCTTCATGTACTACCAACCTACTAAAAAATCATCTTCTTTAATCAATTAAGTATTGCAATGTATATATGATTATTTATGTTTTTGTTACAACTCAACATATATTTCATAGAAAATGAGGTGGCATCATGAGAATGAAAGTAAGGATGGAATAATGCGCCACCCAGTTGATAGCGGAGCATGGAAAACTATAGATTCTAATTGGCCTGATTTTTCCAATGATCCTCACAATGTACAACTTGCAATGGAAGTGGATGGATTTAATCCTTTTGGAAGCTTGAGTAGTACTCACAGTGTATGGGCAATAATACTAGTCTATAAACTTCCACCATGGTTATGCATGAAAAGGAGCTTTTGTTTGTTGTCATTGTTAATAACTGGTCCCAAGAAACCAAGAAATGACATAGATGTTTATTTGGAACCATTGGTAAATGAACTAAAACTAACATGGGGTGAAGGGGAAAGGACATATGATGTTCATTCAAGGTCATTATTTAATATGTAGGCTATATTGATGTGGGTAATCCATGACTTTCTTGCTTATGGAAATATGGCTGGTTGCATGACTAAAGGGTTTTGTGCATGGCCTATATGCGAAGGAACACAAATTCAATGTATCTCAAATGTAGTAGGAAGTGTGTGTACATGGGACATATGAGATATTTTCCAATAAATCATAAGTATCGTTCTAAAAAAGGACCATTTAATGGGAAGTATGAGCATCTCATTGCACCGATTATGATGTATGAAGGTGAGATTCTTTTAATATAGTTTGAAATTCAATGGTTTCCTAACGACATTTAAAAATTTACAGGTGGAAGGAAAAAAAAATATTTCTAATACCCTTAAATGGTTGGCACATGGCCCAAGGACGTATGCAACTAAGTATGATGGCTACTTAATCAATGGGTGTATATTTCATGTTAAAAGCATTGAAAATGTCAAGGCCACCCAAAATAGTGGTGTGTGCATAGATGCACACACATTAATGAGATCAAGTGCAAAGGATTAAAACCCTATACATCAAATGACAACATATTATGGAGTGATTCAAGAAATAATGTTATTGGACAACTATTTGGTGCAAATCCATTGGTCAAATGTGATTGGCTAGATGTACACAAGAAGAATGGAAAGAAAGTTGATGAAATTGGTTTCACCATGGTAAATCTGAAGAGATGCTTGAGTAAGGACAGAGTGCAAGATGATCCATTTATTCTAGCATCACAAGTGAAACATGTATTTTATGTACAAGATCTGGTAGAGAATGACTGGTGTGTAGTTTTGGCATGCCCTCTGAAGGGACCAAGAAATTGTAATAGATATGAATTGGAGTATGCAGATTTATCAAGTGTTGTAGATTTTGAAGGGACGAAATGCAAAGAGGATGAAGCTATAGGTGATGGTGGCATGGATTATGTTCGACAAGATTGTGAAGGCACATGGATGGATGTTTTTTAGTAAGTAGCATGCATGATTTATTTATCAGTTCTAATTTAATTTGTATCTGTGAAAATTTATATCTTAGATTATTACTTGGATTTACCTTTCATACATATATTATTTGTTCTTCTATTGTTTATGCATGGATCTTATCTGTTTTATTCTATTATGTAACTCTCATTTATTTTTACAGTAGATAGATTGGGTGTGGGGAATTGAGAGTGATGTGAGGGGGGGGGGATATGAGATTCAACCTTCATGTGGTCGGCCCTGTTTAGCAGAGAATAATATATTCTTGAAACCAAGAGAAGCTCATTCAGGTATTTTCATTTCATTTTTTTAGAATTTCATATATGTTATTCCCTTTTTTACATATCTATCAATCGCTTATACAAACATACCATTTTGTCATGATATATGTAGGTCTTCACAATGGAAAGGAATATAATGACAATTTGTATCATTCTCTAACGCATATTTGCCAATGTTATCACCATAACGAATTTTTCAATTAGATATCTTATTGTCATTTCATTGAATTAACGTGTTGATTTCTTCATTTTAAGTACAGTTGTACTTGTCTATTTTATGAATTGATTTTATTGCACATTGTTTGAAGGAAAAAAGTTGATTGCGGGATAGCTATTGACCATGAGCAGGTAATGTAATGAATAATATTGAAAGTATTTAATCACAACATATTTATTACAACCATAAGTATAACCGATTGATGGTGTAACAACTAATTTGTGTGAAATATTTGTGTAAAGAATAGAGGATGCCAAGATCATCTGACATTATTGGCATCAGAGCTCAACTTTGAGGTATAGATCCTTATTATCAATACAATTTCAACATTATTTGGGAGTATCACCTATAGGTTTCCTTTTAGGCATTGGGAGTATCACCTATAGGTCTCATGAAGCTGCCCTGAACACTATTAAAGGATTTTACATAATGTAGTTAGCAATCCCATTGACTAATTTTTAGTTGTTTGTGGCCATTGGTGTTAAATTCCTTTTCTTTTAAGACATTAATATCAAACTATATATGAATTGTATCCATCCTTTTTGCTGAAAGGTGAGAAATTGAAGCACTTGTAGAATATTTCAAAATTTCTCCAATATTTTTTTTTGTAAATAAAAGGATTTTATTACTGCATACTCACTTAATTAAATTCCGAATAACAGATCTAGAAACCACCTACCTAGTTCTAACAAGCTTTACATTCATCCCAAAATAGAACCACCCATCCCTAAACAAAATGGCCAGAATGTTCATGGCGTGCCCCATCTTGATTACATGCATAATATGCCCATAAAGAAATCACTACAAGAACAACTAATAGACGACTGAACAAGACATAAAAAAACAACTAGATTGTTCATGCCGTGCCCCATCCCGATTACATACATAAGATTCCTATAAATCCTATCACTATTGGAACCATTAACAGTAAATTCAACAAGAAATAACAAGAGTATAAACATAGGGGCCTCAAACCTGGCCATGGGCGGACACTCCCAGAGAGGAGCATCTAGTCTGCGTCATCCTCCTAGAGGGATCCCTGATAGTCATGTCTATTGACTTGGCCATGCTCATCCCTCCGATCTCAACTTGCTCCATCCTTGGGTGGAATAATTGAATCCCCATATTTGTGGCCATGAGGTCTATCTTTCTATGCATTAGTCGGAAATCAAAGTTTTTCTCCTTCCAAACTCTCACAGGTTCTTCATCCCCTTCCCATTTTTCAGCAGCGCTAAGCGAAAAGTGCAATATCAGGTTAATGTTAACCCAATAGAGCATAAGAAATATGTCATAGGCCGTAGCCCTCCCAGCTATATTTCCAGGGTCTACCACCCAAGGTTCAACCTCACGGTGCAACTCCTCCCAGGGCATGGCCTTAGCTTTGTCCCATAAATAGTTGTTGGCAAGCAACACCCTCTAGAGCAATTTGAACACAAAATTTAAAATTTGTCATTTCATCAATTTTTTGAACGAAATTATATATCACAACCTTAATCAACACTCATCAATAAATATATTAGGAGTGCCTTCAGAATATTTGATTTTGAAGGTACTCCCAATAGAAGTTGATGGATTGATTGATTTAGGGGGATTAACATCAGCCTATATCGAGTTTGAATTTCTTGGGCTTAGTTTCTCATTTCTTCTTGATCAGTTGTAAAGGTCATAATCCTGAAAGTTAGCAACTCCTAATTTTACAATATTGATCATTCATGCATATTCAAGGTCAAGTAAATTGATTACATCAATAGTCTTGACTGTTAACCTAGTAAGCTGATACATGGTATGACATTTATTTTTCAATTTATATGCAAGGTCTAATGAGCTCTTTTACTTCCAAAACATCTATCTCATTAGAACAATCATGGGGATAAAAGTTTATTTCATACTAATTTCACAAGTTCCCCATTGTTATACACTTGTCCTCATTTATGAACTTTGTATCTTTAGATGAGAAAAGATTTATGAGACTATGATCTTTTTAAATGCTACCTTGAGCTAAATTTAGTGTTAAATTCTATCATAAATGGATAAAATTATTTTTGAAGGTTTGGTATGGGTTTGGCTACATTTAATAATTGTTTTTTTATCATTACAATATCAACCATGATTCTAATTTCATCAATTGTATTTTTTCTTATTAGTCTTGGTATTCTTGATATTTGATGATGAAAGATTATGTGATTGTAACCATTAACTTATGCTTTGAAACTATTAGTTTTATCAGGCCATAACATCGGTATGAAAACGTGTTAATCGGTATTGGTGTTATTATGGAAACTGAGGGTTTTGATATCTGCGTAATCTAATTGTTTGCCATCTGTTGATTTGCAATCATGCAAATATCACGCATAAGCTGTTACCCTCTTTATTTTTCTGGAGATCATTATTGCATGGTAAGTGTTCTATGAGTCTCATTAACTTGTTAATTCAAAAGCATGATGACCCTGCGTTCCATGACTAGGCATGAAGGTTCACAGTACTTGGGTGAAATAAGGCTATTTGGAGTCTTGGTTAATATGTATGAATTCCTGATAAATCGACTGTGTTTCTTAGTTCAGGTTTTGAAAATCCTTAAAGCCCGTGTAATTTCTATCATGGCCCCTGTTTTAAGATTTGAGCTCATGGGTGATGAATATTTAGACGTTGCTCCTGAATGATGTGAATTGGTGGTAAGGGTAGGATGGTTAGGGTTTCTGCAGAAATTCTTTGGTTTTAACCTGGAAATTTCCAGGGCATTCGCAACAACATTTGATGGTATGAAAGCACAAGTAGGGGATGTCGCATTGCATTTGACAGAGGAGTTTGTTTCTCAGGCCATAGGTTTACCATGGGTAGGAGAACGTTGGTATAAGGGAAAACATGTGAAGAATGATGACTGGAAGGAGTTCTTGACTCCAACTAATTGATAAATGAACTATACGTCTCGTTTCCCTTCTCGCCTACTTAAGAAGAAATGGCGCTCTCTGCTCGAAATTATTATCAGGTATGTCACCTGTGAAGGTCGACTTTCCCAAACTCAGTTTTATCATCTTCGGCTTTTAATGGTTTTCAAAGGGCATCCTGTGAACATGCCGTATTATTTCTTAAGTAGTTTGCAGAATATGGCTTGTGCCTATCAGAGTAATCTAGGGGATAAGGAACAGAGCCTATATCTGTAGAATTAAAATTCTGCAGGCATCCTATTTATTTTTATGTGATTGTTATTCGCACTTTGCTAACTGATTTTGTTTGAAAATTCTAGGTGTTAAGGAGTAAATGAGATGAAGGTTGATGTTGTGCTATATTTTTGGGTTTTGATTAGCTGCAGCTTACTCATTGGAGGCTGCCTTGAATATGCAACTGTTTGCTATTTTGCTGGTTCTATGTTTTTTATTCTGAGCATCATCAGTTGATAAATTTCCAGATATAGTGATGTCTCATGCAGGAGAATAATGATATTGGATTTTATCTAGTAAGTTGGCTATTTTATTTCACATTCTTCCATCCTAGTGGTTATTCAACAACATACCTAGGATCATGGCATTTCCTTTGCTCTGTATTCGGATAAGAATCCACATATTATCATAGAAATAGGGTGGTCAGTTGTAGTTGGTTTGTTCCCTATATAAACAAGTTCCAAACATTGATAAGGGGTTTGATTTCTGAGACATTTGGAGAATTTCTATTATACAGTATTATACCATATTTTGTTGTGTAGGTGTTTTTGGAACTTCTTCTGAAGATCACTGATTGCTGCAGGATATTAAAGACCCTAGCTAAGTCTTTAAAAAATTTGTGCTGTGTTACTGACTATTCTCTTTTGTTATCTTCACTTTCATATATATATATATA
>LPNX011146857.1:630364-651011 GCA_001517045.1 Pseudotsuga menziesii
TTGAGATGAATGAACTTCTTCACAATTTCAATTGTTCATAAATCTATGTTTGATAAATTAATAACTTGTAGGTTGACCTTGTTGCATTTACAAGTTAGTATATGATTATATTTGTTATGTTTCAGGATTGTGTATATGTTTGATAATAGGTTTTAATTTCTGTGTGAATTATTCTGCAATGGAATATCATCTTATTGTGAGATAATTCAGATTTAATTCTGTCTTTTGAGACTTTTTCTATCAATCCAGAATTATTGATCATCTTATGCTTTAAAAAATCTTGTCAAATTAATAATTCATGCTCTTGGCTGAGATGGGTAATTTGCATTTAGACTATCATAGAGCAGAATTAGGTGTTGTTAATTTGCATTTAGCTTATAGGTAGTTTTCTCTCATAATTAGTTGGTTAGTTAGTTTAATTTCTTTGTTTTAATTAGAAGATTGAGTTATGCATGCCTTTTCCACCCACACCCTAGAGAGACTCTCTATTTGGAGAGCACATCATATAAGCAACAGGGCCTTGATCTTGTGAAGGACATTCACTTTAAACACACACTGATTGTATTAAGTCAAGTGTGTGGGCTGTCTTTCCATAAGTTGGCCTAGGTCAGCTTTCTCGGCCAACAAATGGCACTAGAAGGAGGGCTTGAGCTTAAATCTTAATGGATGATTGATCACATAACGCTCCTACCAGCAATCAACCTACTTCCCTTCTTACAAGCTTTGGAACATTGTCTACCTTGGTGTCTACATCACAACCCGAAACTGTAAATACACCTTTTTTGGATGCGGTTAGGACCATTATCGAAAGAGACCCAACTGTCTCACCAGCTTCCCTGGAAGAGATAAATCAAACCTTAGAGGAATCATGTAGGATTTTAACTAGAGCCTATTCTCTCCAAACAGGGATTCCTCCGATCAATTTTGGATTACCAAGTAGAGCTCATTTTCAAACCTTGGCAGTGATTGAGTCAGCTGTTGATTCAATTGGAGAAGATCCTCTTGAACCATTGAGAGGATCTCCTGATTATCATCTTAGTGACCTTTTGAGAGGAGTAGCTGTCCGTAACACCTCTTGACGACTGTTGTCTGTAGGTGGATCTGACCTACCCTCTTCACCTCCTAAATCACTGCCTGACAGCCCCCGTGACCATAACAACGAGTCTTCGTCAGATTCAGAATCTGATCCAGGCATGTTGATTGTGACCAAGGTAACCCTAATGGTGATAGACCATGGTTATGACGTGGTGCTGTTGCTGTACCTGGACTGCAGCATAACCTACCTACACATCCTGACAAACTGCTACCTAAGTTTGACCCAGATGATAAGGGCCTTGATGAAATTTACATTGACAAATTCATCTTGGTTGTTTAGATAATGAATGTTCAGCATGAGGATGTGGTATGTCGACTATTCCCTTTAAATTTCGAAGGAAAATCTGCAGTTTGTTATTTTTCCTTAACCCAAGGATCTATAACTAGTTGGGGTGATTTTAGTCAGGCATTCTTAAACAAGTTTGGTGAAGACAAAAATCCTAGAATTGGCTAGAATCAAGATGGAAAACAAGAAATGAATAAAATATTTCAACCAGCATTTCCTTACTCTCCTGAATAGATTACCAGTAGCCTCCCAACCTCCAGAGGATATTATAATTGAGAATTATGCTTCAGCTTTTCCTAAATCCCTTGGCATGTTTGTGAAACAAGCTGGTAAGATCACGCTGGTTTAAACCTTCAAAGAAGCAATAAAGGTCGAAAAGAATTCATTGACATTCGAACCAAAAAATAATGGCAAAAGCGATAGTCCTTTTCGTAAAAGAAATGAAACCGTAACAATAGCTAACATAGATAAAAAATATACTCCTGCTTTCGATGTAGAAAAAATACAACAAGCAATCAGGTCTCTCACAAATGAAGTGGTGATATTGAAACGAAATAATGGGGAAGGTACTTCAAATAGAGGAAATTTAAAAACCCCATACTGACCATATACATCACCAAATGCCAGGAAAAATACTCCGCTTGACATATCAACCAATGAGGAATTTTTTAACACTATAAGGGATGTCTATGCCTTTCCTGAAACTTTTCCTGATCAAGAGTTGGAGGAGGATCATGAACCTGAGCAACCCGAAATTGAAGAGGAAACTCCTGAGGATCCTCTCCCGTTTAATTGCCATTTTTGGGATAGCTCGGTCAAAGAGGAAGAGTACAATGATCATTCTATCTTTGTCAACCAACACACCCATAATACAAGGAGTAAAGGGCCTGCAGATTCTCAACCATCGCCCGCACCTAGGAATAGTCCTCAGCCTACGAATCAACATCCTGTGACTCAAAGTATGGATCTCCAGTATGACATCATAGAGGATATCAAGAAACATAGGGAAAACATTAGCATGTTTGATTTATTGAAAATTTACCCTATGCCTGGAGGTTCAATACTCTCAAATTTAACAACTTCATCAAATCCCAATTCTAGAAGAAATCAGCCCTCTGTACCTTTAGTAAATAACCTCAATCCTTCAAACAGTAAAGTAGCAACTCATTTTAATGACAATATCAAAACAACCGCCGATAAAGATACAATGATAGGTAAGAACTCCAAATCTACAACTCCCCCCTTTCTACTAATGTTTGAAATCTTCAATCGGAATGTCCATAATTGTATGATCAATTCCAAAGCTTCATCAAACGTTATGCCCTATTTGGTCTACAAGAAACTGAATGCTAAGCACACACCGTGTGAAATTCAAATCAACCAACTGGACCAATCCAAGGTGAAAATTGTAGGATAATTAAAAGGAGTAATGATCAGAATGGCCACTAATCCACAACTCTTCTAGGTTGTTGATGTAGTGGTAGCAGACATACCTGATGTTTATGGGTTGTTCTTAAGTTGTGACTGGTCTCAAGCTTTAAAAGGATATTTTTCAATTGATTGGTCACATATATGGTTACCTAAAAACAGGCGACCAAATCAGATTAGGATTGACAGAGAGAGATACATGAAACACACAGTGACTTAGATAAACTCTCCCAACGAACCAGTCTTGTTTAGTGATTCCATTTTAGGGAACTATGGGTATGATTCCGATTTGGGGAGTTTCCCTGCACTTAAATTTGTATTTGCTGATTCTGTAAATAAATTATAAATTTTACATTGTGATTTTCAGGAAGCTTCTCCCAGTTTGATTAACACTGTGAATAATGTAAATGATGTAATTAGTCTTGTTGATAAACCTTGGCATTTGTACTTTGATGGTTCTCGATCTAAGGAAGGTGTAGGAGTAGTTTGCATGCTCCTAGACCCTGCAGGAAACAAACTTATGCTATCTTGTAGGCTGGAATTTATCTACACAAATAACACATCCAAATATGAGGCCCTCATCCAGGGACTCAAGAAGGCGTTGGACTTAAATGTTAAGGTTCTAATTGCATTCGGCAATTCTGAAATCATTGTTCGGCAAGTCCGCAATTCCATTCATTGCTTATCTAATCATTTGCAAAGTTATCAGAAAGAGGTATGGAACCTAATTTCAGCATTTGATGCCTTTAATATTGAGTCTATTCCTTGTTTTCAGAATCAGGAAGCTGACCTCTTGGCAAATGTAGCCTCACGGCTCATTCCCTTAGAAATTTTTTCTCCCAATGTTTTCTCTATTGAATTATTATTTAGACCGTCAATCCCCGATAACATCACTAACTGGCGTGTCTTTAATGATGATTTGTAGATCATTGCCTTCTTAATAGGAGAAGATGCTTTTAAAGAATCAACAATCGACAAGATCATGCATGATGAAGATCTGCACACTTTCTCAATAATCCATCCACCTCATCCTATTGACCAATATTTTGAGCTGGTAAATTCGATCCCTACGTCAGTTCTTAGACTTGAAAGATTTTATGACCTACATGATAAGTTTAAAGGAGTGCTTAATTGCAAGACAAATAGTTCAAACATGCATTATGAAGTCATAAATTTAGGCATAGAAGCAAATCCTCAAAATATCAATTTAGGATCAGACTATACCCAGAATGAAAAATCATCCTTTTTGAAACTGTTTAGTGAATTGAAGGATATATTTTCATGGTCATACAATAATCTAAAGAATTTCAATACATAGATCATACAACACGTAATCCCTATGAAATCCCATTCGAAACCATTCCAACAGAAACTAAGAAAAATGCACCCTGCCTTAGAACTAGCGGTAAAGAAAGAATTGAATAAATTACTTACTACCCAAATTATATTTCTTGTACACCATATGCAGTGGGTGGCAAACCTTGTTCCCATTAGGAAGAAAAAATGATATATTAGGTTATGTGTAGATTTTTGAAACTTACGCCGATCATCAGCAAAATACAACTATCCCGTTCCGCCCATGGAACAAATCCTCTAGAAGGTATTAGGTGCTCAGATGCTGTCTTTATTAGATAGTTTTTCTGGGTACAATAAGGTTCTAGTTTATCATGCAGACCAACTGAAAACTACTTTTAGGACCCCCTGGGGAACCTATGCCTACATGAAGATGCCTTTTGGATTGATAAACGCTGGGGCTACATTCCAAAGGGAAATGGACGCTGCTTTCAGAGGTATGATAAATCACTCTATCGTTGTATATTTAGATGACGTCACTATGTTTTCCAAAAATAGAGCTGATCACATTTCACACTTGCACAAAGTGCTTGAACGTTGCAGAAAGTTCGGTATTTCTATTAACCCTAAAAAGATAATATTTGCAGTAATCAAGGGAATTTTGCTAGGATTTGTAGTGTCAAAGGAAGGGATCATGATTGATCCAGAAAGAACCGAAGCTATCTCTAGGATTCCTTTCCCTTCTACTAAGAAAGCCATGCAATCCTTCATGGGAAAGATAAATTTCATGAGAAGGTTTGTACCTAGTTTTTCTAAAATTGTGCGCCCATTGCAGAATATGATAAAGAAAGACAACAATTTTTCATGGGGAGATAAAGAGAAAGAGTCATTTATTAGAATTAGAGAAGCCATAGCTGAGGCACCCGCACTTGTAAGCCCTGACTTTAGGAAAGACTTTATTCTCTATACTTTCGCATCTGACATATCTTACGCAGCTGTTCTTACTCAGAAGAATCAACAAGGGGATGAAGTACCTATCTCTTTCATGAGCTCAAATTTAAAAGGAGCTGAGGTGAACTACCATGAAGTGGATAAGCAGGCTTTTGCTGTGTTCAAAGCAGTAAAACATTTTTGGCCTTATCTCCTTAAATAAAAAACCAAGGTAATTGTTCCATTCTTTGCTATGAGAAATTTGTTAGTACAGAAATACCTTAGAGAAAAAAGGACACATTGGATGGCTTCTTTGTAGGAGTATGACCTGGAGATTAAACCCTCTCAAGTTGTACGTGGCTTGGGGTTGTGTAAATTGGCAGCTGAATCAACACATCTGCCTGCTGACTAGAATGGCATACCTTTAGATGATTCCTTGCTGCAAAAAGAAGTCTGTTTTATCCCAGATCCTGCCAGTTCATGGTATATTAATATTCAAACTTATCTTGAGACTGGAACTGCTCCAGACCATTTAGAGCCAAAGAAGAAGAGAGCTGTAAGATTAAAATCAGCACCCTACCAATTGGTAAATAATTTACTTTTCAGGAAAAATGCAGATGGAAATTTGCTTCGCTGTTTAGAAAAAGAGGAATCCAATTCAGTCTTAAAACAATTGCATGATGGGCCTGTTGGTGGCCACTTCGGTGGTGATACTACCACTCATAAAGTTTTAAGGGCAGGTTATTTTTGGCCAACTTTATTCAAATATTCCCATTCTTTCGTAAGAAGGTGTCAATATTGTTAGAATGCAGCTGGCAGAGTCAAAAAACCAGTATTTCCTTTACATCCTGCGGTGGTGGATAGGCCTTTCCAGCAGTGGGGAATCGATATCATCGGACCAATAAATCCCTCCTCCTCTCTTCAGCATAAGTACATTATAACTGCCACTGATTATTTTACTCAATGGTTTGAAGCAGAACCATTGCGGGTGGTTAATACAAATCAGGTATTGCATTTTCTTGAAACTAACATAATTACCAGATTTGGGGTGCCAGAATCTCTCGTGTTTGATAATGCATCTTATTTCTCTTCTGGAGAATTAACTGAATTTGCATTAGAAAAGGGAATCAGAATCAGATATCCAACAAACTATTACCCATAAGGCAATGGCCTTGCTGAATCAACGAATAAGAACTTGCTGAAAATTCTAAACAGATCCATAGCTGAACATCATAGGAACTGGCATACTATTATATATCAAGCTCTGTGGGCTGATAGGGTTACCCAAAAATCATCTGTTGGTAACTCTCCTTTCTTTTTGGTATATGGAATGGAGGCCATTCTTCCTCCAAATCTGTTGAGGCATTTGTTATTGGCCTCAAATGCAAGAAACTGTAGCTAAATATATAAGGGGTTGTGTTATGTGTGCAACAAGTAAGCCTAGCAATAGGAAATTGGGTTTGTACACTCCTCTTCCAGTTTCTTCTCGTCCTTGGGAAAGTATTTCTATGGACTTTGTAGGGGGACTACCTATGTCTAGAAAAGGGCATGATTACCTATATGTTGTTGTGGATAGGTTCAACAAAATGTGTATCTTAATTCCATGTAACAAGCAGATCACTGCTGAACAAACAAATCTTTTATTCTTTCAAAATGTTTGGGTACATTTTAGGCTGCCCATGTCTATAATATCTGATCGAGATTCCTGGTTCTTGGGAATATTCTGGTCAACTTTATGGGAACTTATGGACACTAAACTGAAGAAAAGTACAGCTTTTCATCCACAGACCAATGGGAAAATAGAGGTAGTGAACAGAACAATGGTTTAGCTACTCAGAGGATATTGTAGTAAGCATCCTAAACTTTAGGATGAGCAGTTGCAGTATATACAACATGCTTACAATCATGCAGTTCATTCTTCCATGAAAAGATCTCCTTTTGAAACTTGTTTTGGTTATCTGCCAAAAACACCGATGGAATTCTCTTTTGGAAAAGATGCAGTGGATGGACATCATGACGCAGATAAAGCTTTAAAGTTCATTCAGAGAATCCAAGCAGTGCAGTAGGCAGTTCAAGAACAGTTGGAGAAGAACCAGGAAAAGTACAAAGCTAGGCATGACAAGCATCGAGTTGATCATCAATTTCAGGTAGGTGACAGAGTTTGGTTACATATCACCAAAGAAAGGATGAAAGGTGAAGGTAAAAAGCTTAAACCTATCAGGTATGGTCCTTTTGAGATCTTGGAAAAGATCGGTACTAATGCTTTTCGCTTTAATTTACCTCCATACATGCAAATTTATTCAGTTGTCAATGTTGAGAATCTTAAATTGTATGAGCCTCCTATGATCATGGATGAGGAAATTATCATGCAGATTCCTTCAGTTGATGATATGGCACCTGAATATATGAATGAGTTGCAGGATGATGTTATTATTGACAGAAATGTAAGGACTTCACGAAGGGGGAATGCTGAGTACCTCCGAGTGGGGCTTAAGGGCATGCATCCTAGCAAAGTAAGATGGATGGAGATTGGAAAAGTGAGGGAGTTATACCCTCACTTACTTGCAGAATTATTCAGGCTTTTGGTGGTCCAAAAGCTCTCCAATGGGGAGGAATGATCTGGAGGATTTTTCTTCTTTAATTTACACCGATCCAATATGGTATAATAGTTATTAATCTATGGTTCAAAGAACATAACATATGTTTTAACTCATATATATAGCTGCGACATACTTTTCACACTGCTGTGATAGACTTAGCTGCTACAGACTTTTCACACTACTGTGACAGACTTAGCTACGACAGACTTTTCACACTGCTGTGACAGACTTAGTTGCGACAGACTTAGCTGTGACAGAATTTTCACACTGCTGTGACAGACTTAGCTGCGACAGACTTTTCACACTACTGTGACAGAATTAGCTGCAACAGACTTTTTACACTGCTGTGACAGACTTAGCTGTGACAGACTTATCACACTTGCTGTGACATCGCGAAGTTAGTGGTGACATCAAACGGTTACGTTACGTGTGACGCTATGGTATGGTGCAACATATGTGCGTAATGGTCATTGCAACATGTTGTGAGTCAACATATGTGCGTGGAGTCGGTTGCAACGTTTCGGGAATATGGAATGTCGTGGTACCATAACGCTTGGACATCGATTTGGCTGAATTGTATGGTTCAACTTAGCGTATGGTTGTAACAATAATAAAAAAGGTAACAGCTGAGATGATGGAAGGGAATCGGTTACATATCGCTCCTGCTAAACTCTTAAATAGAGGAGGCTGGCCACGGAGAAGGCGGCGGATTGTTTTGGAGCGTAGAGTATCGTTTCTCTATTATGAGAAGCTTAGAGATCATTTGTTTCAAGATCCGAAGGGGTTACCACCGAAGAGAGAGATTCAACATGAGATACATTTGCAGCAGGATGTGCCACTCCCAAACATAGCCATGTACCGGATGTCTGTAATGCAGAATGAGGAGATCAAGAAGTAGATTCAGGGGCTGATTGAGAAGGGGGTCATCCGGCCCAGCACTTCTCCTTGTGGCTCTCCTATAGTATTGGTTCCAAAGAAGGATGGGTCGTGGAGGATGTGTATCGACTACAGGGCCCTTAAAAAAATCACCATTAAAAACAGGTATCCTCTTCCTCGTACTGATGATTTGCTTGATCAATTGAACATGCAAATTACTTTACAAAAATGGATCTGCGTAGTGGGTATCATCAAATCCGTGTTGCTGAGCACGATGCTTGGAAAACAACTTTAAGACGAAACAAGGTTTGTATGAATGGCTTGTGATGCCTTTTGGGCTGTGTAACGCACCTGCTACTTTCATGCGGGTCATGAATGATGTCTTTCGTTCATTCATTGATGATTTTGTAATTGTGTATCTAGATGATATCCTTGTGTTTAGCAAAACTTGGGAAGAGCATGTTGTACATGTGAAATTTTTTTTAGATGTACTGAGAAAGGAAAAGATTTATGTAAAAATGTCTAAATGTAAATTTGCTAAAACTTCTTTAGTATATCTAGGCCATATTATTGGTGGCGGCCACCTGTGAGTGGACCCAGCCAAGGTTGATGTCATTGTAAACTGGCCACGGCCTAACACCCTTACTAAAATCAGAAGTTTTCTGGGTGCGGTTTAGTATTGGAGGAAATTCATTTCTGGGTTTTCCTCCATTGCTGCGCCTTTGCATGCATTAACAAGCGTTAAAGAAATTTTCTAGTGGGGAGGCAAGCATCAGAGAGCCTTCGACACTTCAAAGGAAAAGATTAGCACAACACCAGTTCTGACATTGGCAGATTTGCAGCAGCCATTTGAGATCGAAACCGATGCCAGCGGGTTTACCATGGGAGCAGTTTTGATGCAAGGAAGGAAGCCAGTTTGTTACCATTCAAAGACATTCTCTATTGCTGCAAGTAACTATCTGACCTATGACAAAGAATTGTATGCTTTAGTACAGAGTGTGAAGAAGTGGAAACATTATATCATGGGAAAAGAAACAGTCATACACACTGATCACCAGCCACTTCAATATTTACAATCTCAAACTAAAATACAACAAAGTAGGCATTTAATATGGATGGGGTTCTTACAACAGTTTCATCTCATCATTAAGTACAAAAGGGAATTCTTAATAAAGTAGCAGATATGTTATCAAGGCCACCTATGAATGCTTCAATCATTCTTCAGAATAGTTCATTAACACATGAAAGTTATATTGAACAGTATGCAGAAGATAAAGATTTTAAGGAAGTATATGCATCACTAATACATGGTAAACAGGAAGAGAACTATTTTGTGCATGAACAGCTCTTGTATCATCTCAGTAAACTTTGTATTCCAGAGAAAGAAAGAGTGCATGTGATTCGAGAAGCACATAGTTCATTGATTGCAGGACATTTTGGTGTAAGAAAAACATTGTCTGTATTGCAGAATCACTGTTATTGGCCTCAAATGCAAGAAACTGTAGCTAAATATATAAGGGGTTGTGTTATGTGTGCAACAAGTAAGCCTAGCAATAGGAAATTGGGTTTGTACACTCCTCTTCCAGTTTCTTCTCGTCCTTGGGAAAGTATTTCTATGGACTTTGTAGGGGGACTACCTATGTATAGAAAATGGCATGATTACCTATATGTTGTTGTGGATAGGTTCAGCAAAATGTGTATCTTAATGCCATGTAACAAGCAGATCACTGCTGAACAAACAACTCTTTTATTCTTTCAAAATGTTTGGGTACATTTTGGGATGCCCATGTCTATAATATCTGATCGAGATTCCCGGTTCTTGGGAAGATTCTGGTCAACTTTATGGGAACTTATGGACACTAAACTGAAGAAAAGTACAACTTTTCATCCACAGACCGATGGGAAAATAGAGGTAGTGAACAGAACAGTGGTTCAGCTGCTCAGAGGATATTGTAGTAAGCATCCTAAACTTTGGGATGAGCAGTTGCAGTATATACAACATGCTTACAATCATGCAGTTCATTCTTCCACGAAAAGATCTCCTTTTGAAACTTGTTTTGGTTATCTGCCAAAAACACCGATGGACTTCTCTTTTGGCAAAGATGCAGTGGATGGACATCATGATGCAGATAAAGCTTTAAAGTTCATTCAGAGAATCCAAGGAGTGCAGCAGGCAGTTCAAGAATAGTTGGAGAAGAGCCAGGCAAAGTACAAAGCCAGGCATGACAAGCATCGAGTTGATCATCAATTTCAGGTAGGTGACAGAGTTTGGTTACATATCACCAAAGAAAGGATGAAAGGTGAAGGTAAAAATCCTAAACCTATCAGGTATTGTCCTTTTGAGATCTTGGAAAAGATCTGTACTAATGATTTTCGCTTGAATTTACCTCCATACATGCAAATTTATTCAGTTGTCAATGTTGAGAATCTTAAATTGTATGAGCTTCCTATGATCATGGATGAGGAAATTATCATGCAGATTCCTTCAGTTGATGATATGGCACTTGAATATATGAATGAGTTGCAGGATGATGTTATTCTTGACAAAAATGTAAGGACTTCACGAAGGGGGAATGCTGAGTACCTCCGAGTGGGGCTTAAGGGCATGCATCCTAGAAAAGCAAGATGGATGGAGATTGGAAAAGTGAGGGAGCTATACCCTCACTTACTTGCAGAATGATTCAGGCTTTTGGTGGTCCAAAATATCTCCAATGGGGAGGAATTATCCAGAGGATTATTCGTCTTTAATTTACACTGATCCAATATGGTACAATAGTTATCAATCTATGGTTCAAAGAACATAACATATGTTTTAACTCATATATATAGCTACGACATACTTTTCACACTGCTGTGACAGACTTAGCTGCGACAGAATTTTCACACTGCTATGACAGACGTAGCTGCGACAGAATTTTCACACTGTTGTGACAGACTTAGCTGCGACAGAATTAGCTGCGACAAAATTAGCTGCGATAGAATTTTCACACTACTGTGACAGACTTAGCTGCGACAGACTTTTCACACTGTTGTGACAGACTTAGCTGCGACATAATTTTTACACTGCTGTGACAGACTTAGCTGCGACAGACTTATCACACTTGCTGCGACATCGCGAAGTTAGTGGTGACATCAAACGGTTACGTTACATGTGACGCTATGGTATGGTGCAACATATGTGCGTAACGGTCATTGCAACGTGTTGTGAGTCAACATATGTGCGTGGAGTCGGTTGTAATGTTTCGGGAATATGGAACGTCGTGGTACCATAACGCTTGGAAAATGATTTGGCCGAATTATATGGTTCAACTTAGCGTATGGTTGTAACAATAATAAAAAAGATAACAACTGAGATGATGGAAGGGAATCGGTTACTTATCCCTCCCGCTAAACTCTTAAATAGAGGAGGCTAGCCATGGAGAAGGTGGCGGATTGTTTTGGAGTGTAGAGTATCGTTTCTCTGTTATGAGAAGCTTAGAGATCATTTTTTTGCTGCGAAGTGTCCAGATGCTGTGCTGTAGAAGTCGACATTCTCTGTTATATTTTAGCTTTATTTATCTTTGAATGCTGGTTGTAATTTCGAGAGAAAGGTCTTAAAGATTTTGTACAGCATTCTATTTACAGTTGCTGAAGTTGTTTCCAGAACCATTTTGTACCATTTAAAAAGATTAATTGGATCAGTACCCATTGGAGAGGGACCCAGAGACGTAGCCCAGTGGAGGGGGTGAACTCTGTTATCAACTTCTGTTTGTGACGCTCTAATTCTATGCTTCTTTATATCTATTTATCAGTTCATTTTCCATCTGTTTTCAGTATTTAATTTCTGTTAATGCTGTTCCATTAATTAACCTGCTGAACGCATTCTTTTAACAAAACTTTTAATGCACACAAGTTGAGGTCCGACGGATCAAGATTAGTTGAAGATATCGAGTCATCTTTAAGCTGTCTTAAGAAGTATGTGGTTTTCTCCCTCATTTTTTTGAATACATCTGGTCACCTAGCTAGGGAAGTAGTCTTGAAATAAAGGTAAATATGAAAGAGGTTAATCAGGAAACATGAGGTCTCATAGGTTCTATTGGAATGACGTTGTCAAATTTTGGTCACCAAGCCAATGACAATGACTCTCAGTTAAATAATTTGAGAGACAGGAAGTCTCATCACGAGCTGGCCTGATCAGTTTCTGGTAGGATTGGTGAATAAGGCTATCATCATTTGGTCACCAAGATAAGGTAGTATTCCTGATTAATGTTTTTCGTATTTATTCCCATGTATATGATTTGTATATATATACTAAAATAAAAATAAAAATTTGGATGATTAAAAGTGAATACTGTCTGCTACTTTGCTTGAATAAGAGGAAAATCAGCTGATGTTATGAAGAAGCTACATCTATACTGTTATTGGCTAACTTGTCTTTGGTCTTATAGATTTACATTGGAATTAAGTTATTCTACTCTATACCTGCCTAAGTTTGAAATGGACCAGGAATACCCAGATAACAGCTATAGGATTGTTGTGGGAAATCTGTTGAGGTCTGGTTATATGTTTAGACTGGTTTGGATATTGAATCACTTAAGTAGATGTTTGATACTTTAAATACATCATCTTTGATTATCTGAAGTATGGATGCTCACAGAGATAACTGGTTTGGTCCCAGCATGTTGCCGTTTGTTGGCAAGCAACACCCTCTGGAGCAATTTGAACACAAAATTTCAAATTTGTCATTTCATCAATTTTTTGAACGACATTATATATCAACACCTTAATCAACACTCATCAATAAATATTTTAGGAGTGCCTTCAGAATCTTTGATTGTGAAGGTACTCCCAATAGAAGTTGATGGATTGATTGATTTAGGGGGATTAACATCAGCCTATATCGAGTTTGAATTTCTTGGCCTTAGTTTCTCATTTCTTCTTGATCAGTTGTAAAGGTCATAATCCTGAAAGTTAGCAACTCCTAATTTTACAATATTGATCATTTATGCATATTCAAGGTCAAGTAAATTTATTACATCAATAGTCTTGACTGTTAACCTAGTAAGCTGATACATGGTATGGCATTTGTTTTTCAATTTATATGCAAGGTCTAATGAGCTCTTTTACTTCCAAAACATCTATCTCATTAGAACAATCACGGGGATAAAAGTTTATTTCATACTAATTTCAAAAGTTCCCCATTGTTATACACTTTCCCTCATTTATGAACTTCGTATCTTTAGATGAGATAAGATTTATGGGATTATGATCTTTTTAAATGCTACCTTGAGCTAAAGTCAGTGTTAAATTCCATCATAAATGGCTAAAATGATTTTCGAAGGTTTGGTATGGGTTTGGGTACATTTACTAATTGTTTTTTATCATTACAATATCAACCATGATTCTAATTTCATCCATTGTATTTTTTCTTATTAGTCTTTGTATTATTGATATTTGATGATGAAAGATTATGTGATTGTAACCATTAACTTATGCTTTGAAACTATTAGTTTTATTAGGCCATCACATCGGTATGAAAAATTATTAATCAGTATTTGTGTTATTATGGAAACATAGGGTTTTGATATCTACGTAATCTAATTGTTTGGCATCTCTTGATTTGCAATCATTTAAATATCACGCATAAGCTGTTACCCGCTTGATTTTTCTAGAGATCATTATTACATGGTAAGTGTTCTGCGAGTCTCATTAACTTGTCAATTCGAAAGCATGATGACCCTGTGTTCCATGAATGGGCATGAAGGTTCACAGTACTTGGGTGAAATAAGGCTGTTTGGAGTCTTGGTTGATATGTATCAATTCCGGATAAATCGACTGTGTTTCTCAGTTCGGGTTTTGAAAATCCTTAAAGCCTGTGTAATTGCTATTATGGCCCCTGTTTCAGGATTTGAGCTCATGGGTGATGAATATTTAGACGTTGCTACTGAATGCCGTGAATTGATGGTAAGGGTAGGATTGTTAGGGTTTATGCAGAAATTCTCTGGTTTTAACCTGGAAATTTCCAGGTCATTCGTAACAACATTTGATGGTATCAAAGCACAGGTAGGGGATGTCGCATTGCAGCTGACAAAGGAGTTTGTTTCTCGGGCCATAGGTTTACCACAGGTAGGAGAATGTTGGTATAAGGGAAAACATGTGAAGAATATTGACTGGAAGGAGTTCTTTACTCCAGCTAACTAGAAAATGAAATATAAGTCTGGTTTCCCTTCTCGACTACTTAAGAAGAAATGGTGTTCTCTGCTAAAACTTATTATCAGGTATGTCACCTGTGAAGGTCTACTTTTTCAAACTCAGTTTTATCATCTTAAGCTTTTAATGGTTTTCAAAGGGCGTCTTGTGAACATGCCATATTATTTCTTAAGTAGTTTGCAGAAGATGGCTTGTTCCTATCAGAGTAATGTAGGGGATAAGGAACAAAGCCTATTTCATCATGGGATTATTAAAATACTTGTTTCCTACCAACTGGGAGACTTGGGGGATTCTTGGGAATCATTTCTTGCCTGTAATGAGTTTGGGGAAAATGAGGAGTAGCCCCGATGAAGGCCCAAAACCAGGAAAAGACGTATTAAGATAGAAGAAGCTGGGCCTGATTTAGAAGAATGTGGCTCTCAAGATGATCTTGACAATGAGGTATCTAAATCTGCTGGAAACCTAAGTAGTAGTGACTTTAAGGTCAAGTATGAAGTAAACCCTGATATTCCTATTGGTGATTCTTGGCCTCGAACGAGAAAATTGGTGATTACAGCACCTTGCCCAAATGATGGTCTTCCTCATCCATAGACCAACATTAATCATAAAATAGCCGAGGATGAAGTTAGTAGAGTGCTGGGTAATCAGGCTATTCACGGAACCACTCGTAGCATGACGGCCACATTCTTTGCTAGAAGAGACTTGAGTGTAGGGGATGCCTTTGTCATTGAATTGAGTGATTCTTTGGAGCCTCGGCCCAATGAAGCTCTAGTTGGCCCAACCATTCTTGATCTGAAATATGTATCTGTTTCTGAAACTAATGCTGGGGGTGTCCAACAATTAAATCTTGGGTTTAATGTGGATCAAGAAATTGATCAGAAGCCATGCGTAGAGGAGAGAGGTAGAGGTGAGCCAAATGTAGGAACGAAAGGACAACCTGATCAAATTCCTTGTGCTCAAGTCATATCATCTTTAGAAACTAATTTGAAAGAGGCTCAGGTTATTAGGGCATTTGCTATGGAATAATTTGCAATCCTGAAAGCCGATTTTACTTCCTGGGTTGAAAAATGGAATCTCTTCAAAGAGAAGAAGCTTAGGTATAAAGCTCAGTTTAAAAGCCTTCTGTCAAGAAATTGAAAACTGATCAAATAAAATAAGATTTCCAATACAATATCTATTAGATTTAAGGCCAAATTAGATGAAGCAAGAAGGAATGTGTCGATTCGACTTTCTATTGAATCATCCCTTAAAATTTGATATTTCTGTTTGCTGTATTGAAGTTCAATTTTTTGTTATAGTTTGGAGCTTTGTTAGGTATATGGATGATTTGAAATTGGATTCTACAGGCTAGTGATGTCCTATATTTTTCAGATTTCATTCTTGGTGCAAAGTGTTTTCCTTTATTTTATTAGGATATCTACAGAATTAAAATTCTACAGGCATCCTATTTATTTTTATGTGATTGTTATTCGCACTTTGCTAACTGATTTTGTTTGAAAATTCCAGGTGTTAAGGAGTAAATGAGATGAAGGTGGAAGTTGTGCTATATTTTTGGGTTTTGATTAGCTATAGCTTACTCATTGGAGGCTTCCTTGAATATGCAACTATTTGCTATTTTGCTGGTTCTATGTTTCTGATTCTAAGCGTCATCAGTTGATGGATTGCCAGATATAGTGATGTCTCATGCAGGAGAATAATGATACTGGATTTTATCCAGTAAGTTGGCTATTTTGTTTCACATTATTCCATCCTAGTGGTTATTCAACGACATACCTAGGATCATGGCATTTCCTTTGCTCTGTTTTCAGATAAGAATCCACGTATTATCATAGAAATAGGGTGGTTAGTTGTAGTTGGTTTGTTCCCTATATAAACAAGTTCCAAACATTGATAAGGGGTTCGATTTCTGAGACATTTGGAGAATTGATATTATACAATATTATACTATATTATGTTGTGTAGGTGTTTTTGGAACTTCTTTTGAAGATCACTGATCGTTGCAGGATATTAAAGACCCTAGATAAGTCTTTAAAACATTTGTGCTATGTTACTGACTATTCTCTTTTGTTATCTTCACTTTCATATATATTTATATATCGTGCTATTATATGTGAAATATTTTTTTATGGACTTCGAATGATTACACGTGCCTGAAATGTAAACGGTTTATTGTTTCGTTGAGATGAATGAACTTCTTCACAATTTAAATTTTTCATAAATCTATGTTTGATAAATTACTAACTTGCAGGTTGACCTTGTTTCATTTACACGTTAGTATATGATTATATTTGTTATGTTTCAGGATTGTGTATATGTTTGATATCATTTGATAATAGGTTTTAATTTTTGTGTGAATTATTCTATAGTGGAATATCATCTTATTGTGAGATAATTCATATTTAATTATGTCTTTGGAGAATTTTCTATCAATCCAGAATTATTGATCATCTTATGCTTTAAAACCTCTTAACAAATTAATAACTCATGCTCTTGGCCGAGATAGGTAATTTGCATTTAGACTATCATAGAGCAGAATTAGGAGCTGTTAATTTGCATTTAGTTTATAGGTAGTTTTCTCTCATAATTAGTTGGTCAGTTAGTTTAATTTCTTTGTTTTAATTAGAAGATTGAGTTACGCAAGTCTTTTTCACCCACACCCTAGAGAGACTCTTTATTTGGAGAGCACATTATATAGGAAACATGGCCTTGATCCTGTGAAGGACAGTCACTTTAAACACATACAAGATTGTATTAAGTCAAGTGTGTGGGCTGTATTTCCATAAGTTGGCCTAGGTCAGTTTTCTTGGCCAACAACAGTCTGCAACTGATTCAATTTCGGTGCGTGTTTCCAGAGGAACAAAGTATTTGAAGCAGTCAACAACCTCTTGCGCTTGAATCTGGGATCTAGTCACATGACCCTTGTCGTGATTGTCGGTATAGACTTCCCGCAAACCTAATATTCCCCATGTGAGAGTGTTTGGGAGCCATGGTGGAGATAGAATCTTCACCAAGCACCCGTTCTTCAGAGAGGAAAAAACAGTCACGATCCCTTTCAACACAAAAGACACAAAAGAGGCTGGGATACTCCATAGAGGTCATTGAGCAAAGTGTGGAGCTAATTCAAAATATAAGGGTGCCGACCACCTCACCATCATAAAGGTTATGTACTCAACCTTCTTCATCCTGGCATCATCCTAGATTGGCATCCTCTGAGCCTTAAAGACCATATCTGTCCTGTGCTATGAATCTCCCTTACCCATCCCTTCAGGCCTGAAACCATACTTCCCACCACGCCCTTAGGCGTGGCTAGGATCCTCATCTGCAGTTGTACTTCCCAACATGTGCTCACATGTGGCCCAAAGATTATACAAATATTACACAAAGATTACCATCGATGAACTGGATTACACAATGATTTTGTGCCCAACTTCTACAATTAACCCGCTTGCTAGCTCATCGACAAAATGGACTAACAACCATCAGATCTAGATCAACGGTGGACTTAAATTGTTATAGGGAGGATTTTATAAAGTATCATTCCAGTCAGGAATTTCATCTATCATGCTAGTTCACCCAGTGAAATATTTCTCCGCTGTGGATCTGCATCAAGATCATTCTTAAGCTTTGATCTTCTTCATCCTTGCAACGATTGGTTTCCAACTTCACAAGAGATTTGACTTTAACTTTCTCGCTATTTAGTCAGTGAAATTATTCTTTAGCCATTGATCATCTCACCTCTTGATCACCATCGTTGACTTGTTAACCAATCTATCCTATGCCGTGGATCTGCCTTGCAATGCACAACTAAAAGTGACTTACTATGTGTAAATGTCAATACTCAAGACATTTTTTCATTCAACTAACCATAAAGTCAGCGTGGTCACAAGATATTATTTAAATAGGAAATTGATTCCAAACTCAATCAATAAACTTAATTAACCCAAAAATATAGGCATACGATCTTATTTCACAATGGTCCTTTATCTGAACCTAAATACAATGGATCAATCATTACAAACATAGACCTCTCTCTCTCTCTGTGTAATCTCCAAGAGTATAAACTATGAGATTGTTCCTCTTGATCAAACCTTCCTCAAGCTAACTAAGCTTCAATAAGCTACCTAAAATATTCTGTGAGCTAACAAGCTCTGTAAGCTAAATCTAAGTTATCCATCTAAATGACTCAACTAGATCAAATAAAACTCATAGTCTATTTTCCAGATTCTTCAAAGAAGGAACAAAGTACTTATTCGACTCTACTATCCTCTATGACTTACTATGCTTGATATCTGTTATTTTCCAGTAAGGTAACAAGAAATTCACTTTATTTTTGCTTGGTGTGGTTTTTTTACTTTTGGAAAATTATTGATGAAAACTATTAAGGATTAGAGTGAAGAAGGAATATCTTGCATGTGGATCATTTCTGTATTCATAGTGACTTATGAGAATCCTATACATTCAGTATTTTTCCCTACATTAAGATTTGCTAAGCATTAACATTTTGTTGAAATTATGGTTCTATAATAGTTAATTTATTGACCACCTTACAAATTGGGGTGATATCATATGATATTTGTATAAGATGTACTTTAGAATTGTATAAATGGCAACTGAAAGGATATTTATACTATTTATTTGTGCTACATCTTTTAGAATGGGAAACATATTAACTTTGATTTTGACTTTGGGTGCAGAGAAAAATTAGTAGATTGCTCTTGCCTCTGGCAATATCTACGAGGGAGAAGGGTTTAAATACATTAAGGACTTCTTTGAAAATGACACACTTCATCTCATTGGCCTTTTGAGTGATGGTGGTGTTCATTTGCGATTATATTAGTTGCAGGTATTCTATATCTATAAATGCATTATTATGAGTTGTTTATATTAGAAAAGATTATAGATTTATCCGTGCTGTGCAATTTTTAATCTTTGTATTTCTCCATACTATAGTTGAATGCTTTTAAAATCACCAAACTAGATTGAGTTGGGTCTAAATATGTTATAATTGTAGAACCCATTGATCCATTGACATAAATTTTAAGAGAAGGATACTCTTACATGGATCCATCAAGCAACCATTAGAAAAGATGCTCATTCTTATCCATGAATACTTGAAATTCTATTAGATGTTCACTTCTAGAGTATGTGTATGAACTTGAATGCCAACTTTGTCCTGCAAAACATTTATGTATTAATGTTTTCTTTATTGAATCAATGCTGCATATGAAACCTTTCAAGTTCAACCAAATTATAAGGTCAGAGCCATTCAGACTAATTTCTTAGGTCTCTTGAGTCAGAAACAATGTTGGGATTATTAGTCTTTTCTTAGAATTACAAATGATGCAATTGTGGTGTTAATATTGCCCCTTTCCCCAATTCTTAAAGGGTTCTATCTCAATGGTAGAGCGCATGCTTTACAAGTAGGAGGTTGAAGGTTCGATTCCTCCGTGCCATAATGATATTGCAATATTGATGTTTTAAATGATGGCTACGAGGGCATTTCTAAACTGACTTCATATGCCACTATGAGGGGGGTTCATAACTTCCCCCAAAGGTTTGTAAATAGTTTTAGGGGGGGTTTCGAACTGCCTCTGTAGGTACCTACGAGGGGGGTTTATAACTTCCCACAAAGGTTTGTAAAGTGTTTTAGGGGGGGTTTTAAACTGCCTCTGTAGGTAACTACGAGAGGGGTTTTGAATCGCCTCAGTAGGTACCTACGAAGGGGGTTTTGAACTGCCTCCGTAAGTACCTACAAGGGGGGTTTTGAACTACCTCAGTAGGTACATACGAGGGGGGTTTTGAAATGCCTCCATAGGTACCTATGAGGGGGGTTTAAAACTGTCCTCATAGTTTTATAATAGAGAATTTTCAAGGCGGTTTTGAAATGCCCCCATAGGTACCTGCGAGGGGGGTTTATATCCGCCCTTAAAAGTGACTTTTTTTTGGGGGG
>LPNX011146857.1:651257-718132 GCA_001517045.1 Pseudotsuga menziesii
GGTGCTATTAGGGGAAGGTTTGTAAAGACCTCCTCCGAAGCTAAAATCGCCCCCAAATCACTTTTTGGGGAGGATCAAACCGCCCCATAAAAGTCACTTTTAGGGGCTGTTTTGATCTCTTCCAAATCAACCACTAAAAGGAAAATTCTTTGGTGTCAGTGCTATTAGGGGTGGTTTTGTAAATACCGCCTTCGAAGAGAGAATCGCCCCCAAAAGTCCCTTTGGGGAGGGGGTTTAGAACCGCCCCCAAAAGCGTCTTTTGGGGGGGGGGGGGTTAGAACCACCATCAAAAGTAACTTTTGGAGGGGGTTTACAACCGCCCCCAAAAGTCACTTTTGGGGGGGGGTTTAGAACCGCCACTAAAATTCACTTTAAGAGGCAGTTTTGTTTTCTTCCAGAACCGACCCTAAAAGTCAAAACTTTTAGCATCGGTGCTAATAGGGGCGGTTTTTTAAAGACCACCGCCAAATTTAAAACTGCCTCTAAAAGTGACTTTTGGAGGAAGAGTACAACCACCCCTAAATGTCAAATTTGTTGTAGTGATTCTATTCTTGTAGGGCATGGCATATGTTTTCCTCTACAAGAAAAAATATTCAAATTATTAATTACATAACCATGAAATGTAATCAGATGAAAAATTTCAACATACTACCAATGGTTCACACATTTATGTACATAGACTAAATCAATGTTTTGACATAACCCCATTCATATTTTATGTGATGTTTTGAAATCCTATATCAAATCAAAAATTTCATATTTTATGAAGGCAATATGCAACCCTATATTCATATCTAATGAAGCAAGCATTAATCCCTCTATCTGATATATTATGACCAATCATGCAGTCTTATATTCACATCTCATGAAGGAAGCATGCGTTCCTCTATCTCATGTATTATGAAGGAAATTTTCATCTTTATATCGGTCCTATATAAGTATATATCGGTCCTACATAATTATTATATCAATCCTATATTATATAACATAATATGGACTCATGCGATCAACAATACGCTAATAAAAGTCATAATAATGTATATGCTCAACACAATTCCAAAGTCTAGGAATATAGATACCTATATGATAGTAATGAAACATTAAAAAAAAACTTTATGTCTGATTTATAACAGCATATAACAATCAAAATATAAAGTACTTATGTTTTATTTATTTGTGTGGGATCTCTCTTGATCTCTACACCCTTGTATAGAAAACTGGAGTCCTTCTTTATTCACTTGAATGGAAGAGCTTCTTTGTATAGTGAAAGGATTTCTCCCTTTCTTCATTCTCAACATGAGGACAATATTCTCCTCTTTAGTGTACTCAACCTTTCTTTGGATGTGCCCCTCTTCTTGAATCGATGCCTTTTTCTTGAAAATATTGGTGAGTTTAACAAAACACTCCCTTGCACTCTTCAACATAATGATCATGGACATGAGATTGTCCTTAATTGAATCAAAGATTATATGACTGGCCTTCAATTGATTCTTATTGAAGTTGATTCTCTCTTCATTGGTGGTAGGCTCCTCTACCACTGTTGATACATAACCATCAAGGACATGCTATTCAATAATATTCAACACCCTTTCCTTCCATGTGTTGAGGTTGGAAGTACCTTCAAGGAGGTCTTTGACAGAGTAGAGATCGATATCATGGCTGCAATATTTTCCAACTCTTCAAGATCTACATAGGATTATATTTCTACACAAAACTAATCTCTTTCACGCCATATTCTTTGATACCATGTGAATGTTTGAGAAAAATTGTAGATGCTTTAACTTTAAAACTTTTATCAAACAATTTCAGCACTTATGAATTTCATAAATAAGCCACATATGAATCTTTAGATCAGCCACATATGAATATTTATATCAGACACATACAAATCTCATAAGTAAATAAGCCACATAAATAAGCTCCATAAATCGTCCATATAAATCAATAAACCATGAGAGACAAGATATACCCTGGGAAAACCCTCCAAACATGGAGGATGAAAAACCCAACAATTATTATAGTATGATAGATACATTTGTAGAGAATGATTCACAACACATAAGAAGATTTCTTGATAAGATATATCGCCACAACAATAAAGAAGAGAGATCCAATGTAACCCTGCAAAAACAATTGTATGTAACTGTAATAAAATTACCATATTCCTATCATATTAATAACAAGCCAAATACAATGCCATGAAAATCATAGGGAGTGGTTTGCATGCCAATCATGCACCCATTCCTTACAAATTCGAGTTTACTAGAGGAGTAGAAACACTAGTGTATGAGATCCTCCCCATGCAAAACATTAGCGCCCTTCCAAGTATCAGTTCCAAGATGACACTTCAAATTTCCTTGCATGCATAATATATGCTCCCTCCTATAAATAGCACACCCACATATTTTGTAGTTGGATCACGTTGATATGGATCAAATAGTTGGGAGATAGTTATGGAATGGAAGACAATTTAGAAATATTTTTTTTTCCTCATATTCTTCTAGTTAAACAGGTTCAAGTCTAACTTATCGATGCCTAGCTACATGTTACCACTGAAATTCTTCATGTTGGCCATTTATGAACTATCACTTGTTTTTTATATTATTTTTCTTTTTATATCACAATCTTCTAGTTATCTGCCATGAACTATTGGTTATCGACTATGAGTTATCCATGCATTGCTACTAGTTATCGACTAGCTAATTGGGAGCTAGCTAATGAATGGATAAACAATGAAATTTCCTCTAATGAATAAACAATTAGAGGAAGTCATTCAAAATTTGAAATAAACAATTATCGACTATGAGGCACTGATTGAGGTATTCATATTTAACTGAATCTTGATAACTTGAGTTCACTCAAACATTTTCTTGTGCAAGTTTGAATTCTTGTTCTCTATGCTTTATCTCATTATCATTAATTAATTAAAGCATGGTCCATATGTGTATTATTTATCCACCTTATCATATCATACTCAGAAGAATGATTCCATACATACTGATGATCATATTTATTACCTTGGGCCATATAGTCATATGCTAAAGTAATTCGTCCTAGGGGTAGGTAAGCCCTAAAGGAGGCAGTTACAAACACCACACCTAATAGCACCAAAGGAGTAATGCACACTAAGATTAAATTGATAGTATGAAGAGGAGTGTTTTAGGATTGAGGCATTGTTGGTTTATTGATCCTTGACCATATAAAAGTCGCACACTCTAGAAACATACCAAAATAATGTAGATATTTTTGTGCACCTGTGATCTCTTGGAAGCTCATCCATTACAATAGAAGCACACTAGAGGATGGAAACAAAATGCTCAACTAATGGGTACCATACCAAGACTTGACGCCACCAATAAGTAGACTACACCAATACATCAATCATAATATTGAGTTCTTGATCATTTAGACACTTGTAGATGCTTTGAGAATTTCACAAAGGATTGATTAGAAGAACAAGTCCAAGAAACACCACAAGTCCTTTGGTGAGCAATACAACCAATAATACTACAAAGTATGATAAAAATATAAAGAAGGAGACTTGTTACAACCCATACAACTAACATAGTTTCATGACTCTTCTCCACCCACAAAACTTGGAAACATGAGTAAGAACCAACAAGATAAGACGAAATATGTAATTATGTGCTGTGAAATTCATCATAAATCCATGAGTGATAAAATCTGGTACTAAAAAATATATGTTCTTTAATCTCACAATCAAGAAATACTACAACTAATGTAGTAAAATTACAACTTATGCACTTGAATCATCTAACATCATCCTTCTCACAATGAAAACAAACTCAACTCCCAAACCATGATATTAGAACTAGAAGAATAGCAAGAGAATTTGTTCCACAAATTGACGTGGAAGAAGAAGACACTAGGGCTAGGAAGAAAGAGGCTACTGCTGTCAGGATATCATCTTACTATTTTGGGGTTTTACTTTTGGTGCTGATTCTATCTCTGAGGAAGTTGCAGGGTTTTCTCCATTTATGGTTTCCCCAAGGAAAAAAACTGTGTTCATTGTCTCTTGTGTTTGATTGCTGTGCTTGTTATTCTCTTAGTTAAAATATACTAATATAATGCTAGCTTAATGTTAAAAATCTAACATGGTATCAGAGCTAACATGAGAAGAAGAAACTGTACAGCTACAGAAACTAGGGCTTCCTACTTTGGGGATCTCTCTCCATATATTTTCATCAAAAGAAGGTTAGACTAACTCTCCTCCCTAGGGCGCATCTTTCTATTGAAGCAGAATCCAATTCTGAGCTTTTTCAGTTTTGGACCCAACACTACTGCCGGAAATTAGGGCTTTCCACAGAAGTCGAATTTTTCAGTGATCCCAGGCCTGGATTGATATCCTCCTCAAAATCGAAGTTTAGATATCAATATCAAAGCATTTGGTTGGACAAAACTCTGGAAAATCCAAACCCTAATATGCTCCTGAACCAACACTACAGAATTTCAGCTCCAAATCCATATCTGACATCTTGACCTGGTAAGATATAAATCTTTTGTATTTCCATTTGAGGTTCTTAGTTAAGATGTCTCATCATACCAAGTTTGATGAAAAGCTTGAGGGAGCTGATAACTTCTGAGCTTGGAAGTATAGGATATTCCTGGTCCTGGAAGAAAATAAGTTGGACTCCTACATCAATGAGGAGGATCCAGTTCCAGAGGGAGATGAGGCTAAGGAATTACACAAGAAGAAGTTGGTTATGGCAAAGAGGATTATTGCTGATTCAATAAAGGATCACCTCATACCACAAGTGTCCTCCCTAAAGACACCTAAAGTTATGTTTGATGCCCTAACCAAACTGTTTGAAGGAAATAACATAAATAGAAAAATGACTTTGAGGAACCAGTTGAAGAATGTGAAGATTTAGAATGCAGAGACCATCTGGTCTTACTTCACAAGAGTCTCTCAGATCAAGGAACAGCTAGAAGTAGTAGATGAAGAAGTGGAAAATGCAGAGATTGTAATGACCACCTTGAATGGTCTCCCTAGGACATGGGACTCTTTCATTCAAGGGATCTGTTCCAGAAAGAAGTTAGTCAAGTTCAACCGAATTTGGGAAGAATGCTCACAAGAAGAAGCTCAGATAGCAGCTCGAGAAGAAAAGATGGGAAGTGAAGATCAAGCTCTCACAGTTCAATCCAAGAAACCCAGAAGGGACCATCATCATCATCATTCTAAAGGTAAGCACTCTTCCTACAAGAAATCTCAACTCAGATGTTATACTTGTGATGAAATAGGGCACTTTGCCAGAGATTGTCCTAGAAACAAAAGAAAATCTAACAAGAAAAAAAGAAGAAGAGAAGACATCATACTCATGCTGTAGAAGATGATGAACCTTCCTAAAAAAGAAACAAGAAAGAAAGTGATGATTCTTCAAGTGATGAAGAATATGTTTTGATTTCTGCTCTCACGGGAAACATCACACATGGAAGCAATGATTGTCTTATAGGCAGTGGGGCTTCCAAACATATGACGGGATTCAAAGAGTCTTTTGTGAGATTGTCAGAACATGAATCACCTCACAAGGTTAAGCTTGGATATGACTACCAGTATCCAATAAAAGGTAGTGGGGAATCCTCCTATAAGCTAGACTCTGGAAATTATATGAAGATGAAGGATGTATTGTTTGTATTAGGACTCAAGAAGAACCTCCTCTCCGTATCTGCATTAGATGCAAAAGGCATGAGGGTTGCATTTTTAGATGGCCAAGTTCTCATGTGGCCAAAAGGAAAGACCTTCAATGATGCAATAGTGATTGGGAACAAGAGGGAGATCTATACAAATTTAAGGGCCATCCAGAACAAGCCTTGATCCATGACACAGTAGAGCCAAATGAAATTTGGAATAGAAGGCTTGCACATGTGCATTACAGAGCACTACCGCTTTCAAGCAAAGCTATTGAAGGTCTTCCAGAAATTCAAGCAAAACATGATGTAGTCTGCAAAGGACGTGCGAAAGGAAAGAATACAAAGAAGACAATTCCAAGTAGCGAGATCAAGGAAAAAGGAAGCTTGGAAATCATCCACTCCGATGTATGCGGACCAATGTCATCAAGTTCACTAAGAGGGTATGTATACTATGTTGCTTTCATTGATGACTTTTCTAGGAAGACATGGATTTACTTCATGAAGAACAAAGATGAAGTTTTCAGCAAGTTCAAGGAATTCAAAGCCTTGATTGAGAATCACACTGAAAATAATATCAAGACCTTTCGATCAGATAATGGTGGAGAATTCAAATCAAATGAATTCAAAGAGTTATTCAAAGTCTCAGGGATTAAGAGGGAGCTATCCACTCCATATAGTCCACAACAAAATGGGATTGCAGAAAGGAAAAATAGAACTATTATGGACGCTGCAAGAGCTATGCTTCATGATCAAGATCTTCCCATGCATCTATGGGTAGAATCTTCCAGAATAGCGGTGTATGTACAGAATCGTACTCCACACAAAGTACTCAAGAACAAGACACCTTAAGAAGTCTTTTCCAACAAGAAAATAGAAGTAAACCATCTCAGAATATTCGGCTGTCCAGTGTACATACACATTCCAAAAGAGAAGAGGAAAAAATTAGATCCTTCAGGAAATAAGGGTATTGTTTGTGGGATACTCTGAAAGCTTGAAGGCTTATAGAATATACTTCCCAGGATTCAAGAAGATCGACATCAGCAGGGATGTGATATTTGGTGAAGAATCAGCTTACAACAAATCCAGAAAGAGACCTGCTGAAGAACTTGAAGAAGCAGAAGCACCTGAAATTCATGATACAACCATGAACGAAGAAACTCAAGAAGAAGATCGAGAATTTGAAGAACCTCAAGAACCTGTAGATCCACCTCAGGAGAAGAATCCTCACAAGAGGAAACCTTCTTGGGTACAAGAAGCTACCCAAGGTGCAAAAAGATACGGGGCTCCAGAAGAAAATCACAGAGAAAGAAAGAGAACTAGGTCCTGCTCTGGTTATGTAGCATTATTATGTGATTTTATCGATAAAGAACCTTCCAATTATGAAGAATCAACAGAACGGAAAGAATGGAAGGATGCTATAATAAAAGAATATCAATTGATCATGAAGAATGATGTTTGGGATGTTGTCCCAAGACCAGAAAGGAAGTTTGTTGTAACTTCCAAATGGATCTACAAGATCAAGCATGCTGCAGACGGTAGCATAGAAAAATATAAAGAAAGATTTGTTGCTCGTGGCCTCTCCCAGAAAGAAGGAATAGATTATGAAGAAAATCTTGCACCTGTAGCTAGATACACTTCCATCAGATTAGTACTTGCTTTGGCTGCAGTGATGAAATGGAAGATACACCAAATGGATATCAAGACTGCTTTCTTGAATGGTGTAGTGGAAGAGGAAGTGTATGTGGAGTAGCCACTCGGTTTTGAGACACATGATAGGAAGTCTCATGTATGTAGATTGAAGAAATACCTGTATGGTTTGAAACAGGCACCCAGGACATGGTACAACAGAATTGATAGCTTTCTATCCAATTTGGGATTTACCAAGAGTAAAGCAGATTCCAACCTTTACTACAAGGTTGAAGATGGAAACCCAGTGATGCTCCTACTATATGTAGATGATCTGTTTGTAACAAGCATGGATGGGTTGATTGCTGATATGAAGAGGAAGCTTGTTGCTGAGTTTGAAATCAAGGACTTGGGTATGATGCATTATTTTCTAGGCATGGAGGTGTGGAAAAATGCAAATGGAATTTCCCTGGGGTAAGGGAAATATACAGTAGAGATCCTGAAGAGATTCAGGATGATGGACTGCAAGGCCATGAACACAGCTATGGAATTGAACCTGAAGCTATTGAGTGATGATTCATTAGAAGCAGTTGATGCTATGATGTATCATCAAATGATTGGGTCCTTGATGTACCTCACAAACACACGTCCAGATATTTGCTTTGTTGTGAACACCTTGAGCTAGTTCTTGACAAATCTGAGACATGTTCACTTGATTGCTGCAAAGCATATTCTGAGGTACTTGAGGGGTACAGTTTATTATGGGCTCAAGTATGAGGTGATTCAAAAGATTAACCTGGAGGTTTATGTTGATTCATATTGGGCAAGCAGTGCCATTGATAGGAAGAGCACTTAAGGGTGTTGCTTCAGTATGGGATCATGTGTGATCTCTTGGTTTAGCAAGAAGCAATCCTGTGTGGCACTGAGTATAGCTGAAGTAGAGTATGTTGCATCTTGTTCATCTAGTTGTGAGGTAGTATGGATAAGGAAGCTACTGTCTAATTTATTTGATCTCCAGTTGGATGCTACTTGTATATATTGCAACAACCAGAGTGCTGTGAAGTTGTCGGAGAATCCGGTGTTCCACGACAAGTCGAAGCATATCGAGATCAAATATCACTATATCAGTGATATGGTGCATAGAGGAGTAGTGAAGCTCTAGTATGTTGTGACACATGGACAGATAGCCGATGTGTTGACAAAGCCATTATCCAGAGTGAAGTTTGAGTACTTCAGGGAGGAGCTTGGTGTTCTCCAGATCGAGGTTCCTTCCAAGGGGAAGTGATGAGTCCGTGATCCATTCTAACATGGTGAGAGGATTGGTTCCTTCCATGTCAAATATGAGTGCTAATCCATTCTAATATGACTATAGGATTGGTTCCTACATGATCAAATATAAGAGCTGTTTCCATTCTTTGAATGGAGGTGCCTGGTCAGTTACCAGGAATACTCGATCTAGGATTGAGGGATTTTCTGATATGACTGTGAGATGTAGTCTTACATGATCAGATGTGAGTGCATGGCCATTCTGATGTGATTGAGGGATTGGTTCCCACTTGATCAGATATAAGGGCTGATGCCATTCTCTGGGAGAATGGAGGTACCTGGTCAGTTACCAGGAAAGATCAGTCTGGGACTGAGGGCCATTCTGATATGACTATGGGATGTGTTCTCACATGATCAGATATGAGTGTTGGGCCATTCTAATGAGTCAAATTCTGATGCAAGGGCTGGGCCATTATGAGGAGTCAAGGTTAGATGTAAGGGCTGGGCCATTATGACGAGTCAAGGTCAGATGTAAGGGCTGGGCCATTTTAACATGGTGAGAGGATAAAGTTCTTTCCATGGTCAGATGTAAGGGCTGGGCCATTCTCACATGGTGAGGGGATTAAGTTCCTCTCATGGTTAGATGTGAGTGTTGGGCATGCCTTTCTGACGAGTCAAGGTGAGATGTAAGTGGTGGAAAATCCATTTTGACTTAGGGTCAGATATAAGCATTGAAGAAGACCTACATGGAGGCTAGGCCTACACCCAACATGAAAAAGGGCTGGCTCTGTAGAGATTCCTGTGACGAGAATAATCATGAGATAGCATCCATGATTAACCAATGATGATGATCCAGTAGTGATGATCCAGATCCAGTGATGATGCTCCAGTGATGATCCAGATCGAGTGATGATCCAGATCCAGTGATGATCCAGATCAAGTGATGATCCAGATCCAAAGATGAAGATGACTTGAATACGAAGATAACTTAAAGATGAAGATGACTTGAAGATGACGAGGACTCGAGGATGACCCAGATGATACAGAGAAGAAGACTTGTGCTGATAAATTGTGTCAAGAGAATACCTTTCTAATTAAGAGGGAGTGTTGATGTAATTGTAACTTCGAAATGTATTCACTTGTATTTTTTATGTATTGTAACCCGATGTTTATTCTGGGATGTGTCTGTAATGTAATTGAGTCATGTCATGCCCCAATGTTCCGATCGAAAGTTTCTATAATGTAAAAAAGTCATGTCAAGTCATTATGGGTAACCCTCCTATTGGTCAAGGGTTAAAGTCCTCGTAGTTCTGGGGCACTATGGTTATTAGAATCTCCTAGAGAAGTCAGCTCTATTAGGTTATTGTCAAGTCAGGAATTAGTATATTTAGTATAAATAGAGAGTGAGCCTCTCTATTGATCACACACACACTCACACTCAGTTGTAGCGCATAGTTGAGGAAGAAGAAGACACTAGGGCTAGGAAGAAAGAGGCTACTGCTGTCAGGAGATCATCTTATTATTTTGGGGTTTTAATTTTGGTGTTGATTCTATCTCTGAGGAAGTTGCAGGGTTTTCTCCATTTATAGTTTCCCCGAGGAAAAACACCGTGTTCATTATCTCTTGTGTTTGATTGCTGTGCTTGTTATTCTCTCTGTTAAAAGATCCTAATATAATGCTAGCTTAATGTTAAAAATATAACATAATTAGGCGGTATTCATTCAATATAACACACATATATATGAGTTTTATAAGATTTTTTCCTAATGGTATTGCATATTGCTTGACAATATTAACTGATTCTGAATATTATTTGCAAAATAAAAATCTTTATGTTTTGCTAACTAAATTTTATCTCTAAACGCTCGAGCTTATAGCTTATCACAATTTTTCCTACCAAAATTACACAAAAAATGTTCATAATATCTAACTAAAACTATTATACCTATAAATCCTTGGTCTTATAGCTTCTCACAAACCTCCCTACCAAAATCACAAAAAAATAGTTCAAACTGGAACCATGCAAACTCATCTTCAAACTTGATTTGAGGAGGAGTAGATGATGAAGCTTAAACCTCCTCCTTCCCTTTCAACTTCCTCTTTAATTCTGCAAATTCTTTCTCTACAATGTCTACTCTAGCATTCATATATTTAGCATTGTCCTCCAATCAGTCTGCTCTGTATGTTAAGGGGTCCAATTACAACTGGAAATTCCTTCTCTCATCCAACCGATGTTTCTCATCCTCCTCTTTCCATTATTCCCTATGACACTATCTGTTTCTCCCATCTTGATACATCCAGTTGACCCTATGGACAATCCTTCGAACACTTCTAATGAGCTTCCAGACTCCACAGTCAACACAACAATAGTTTTCACGCAAATCTTATTCTCTATCCATTTTATTTACATAGAGACGAAGACACCCTTTGTTTAGAATTCCTAGGAATACAAGGTATTTCTCTCCCTTTCTATCAGTGCCTTGACTTGTAAGTAAGCCTCTTTTTCCTATGATAATATATAAACCCGGACCATTATCTACACAGTAATTAACATATATGGCCATCCAAATCAATTTACCTATGTAGAAAGTACTCTTGTACCATCCAACAGTAATTAAACCATGTATTCCTACCATAATATATGAACCCAAAACATTAACTACACCATGATTACCATTTATGGCCATCCAAATCAATTTACCTCTATTGAACATGATCCTATACCATCCAACAATTAATCTGAATCGATGACATAGGGCATGACTAGTATGTGCATGAGAGCAGGTTACGACAATGGTTGAGGAAATCCTTTTATAATTCCCACTTTCTTCCATCATTTTCCAATACATGCAGGAAATATTAGGCATATAAATGCTCTGCATTGTATCTACACCCAATTTAATGTGAAGTAAATCCAACACCTTTATCTTGGAAGCATTGGTGTCCCCCACATATCTCTCCCAAAGGATTATGATGATGGTTGATGGGACTGGACAAATACATCGTTCAAACTTATTGATACCGGTTTTAGGAAGGATTTTAGCACCCTGACTATGAATTTGATCAAGAACAATGACTATGAATTTTAAGGTTCAAGTGCTAATTATATATTTATGTTGTGGAAATATAGCTTGAGGATGTACTTGGTTATGTGCTTTCTAGTACTTTTATTCATATAATATTGATAAGAAAATAGGATGCATTTTTTGCATTATGTGTCAACATGAAACTAAGGCATTGTAATCTATGTCAAATACTTGGACATAAGAGACAAGAAAATTTTATCGAGCCTAGAACATAAAAGAATTATGCTCAAAAGGTCGTTTCATGGTTCAATGAGCTCAAAACTGAAAGAAAGTATGCTCAAAATGTCATTTCATGGTTTAATGAGCTTGAAACTGAAAGAAAGTATGCTCAAAAGTCTTCCATCGATGAGCGATTTCCCAACACGATGTCCATTTGTTGGTACTTGCCCCCAGTAGAACTTTCAAGTAACTTTAATGCCAATATAATGTGCAAAGGGTGTGTTAACACTCCATTTTTAACAGTTGATCTAAGGGTCTAATGAAGGTTTGGTAAGGGTCCCAGTCCCTCGAATTTCATGTGAGCACCCTTCAATGAGGAGAGTGGCAGGCACACTATTAACATTGAGAATGGTTTATAATCAAAGGCTGCGATTGATTGGAGGTGGATCAATGGCTCCAAACCGCTTTGCGTGAGCAAACGTGCACAATCAAAGCTTCCTTCTTGGATTGCGAAATGTGTTAAATATTGGAAGCTTTCGAAGGCTGAGATGAGGCTTGGGGTAGATCTACGGCCTAAATTAATTTCATGATCCATACTTGTATGAGTAAAACTACAATCTCAAATCATGAAAGAACGGTAGAGACCACGAAGATCAATGACCACAATGAGAAAAGGGAGAAATCTACGGCTACGGTTCATTTCGCAATGCGAACTAGCACGAATAAATATCAAAGTTTCTCATTGCGAAAGATGGTGGGGCCCACTCGGATCAACTGCTGCCCACTCAGATCAATGGCTTCATGAAAGGTCGGTCTTGATCAATGGTTAAGAATGTGTCACGATCTAGAACTGCCCGTGGTGTTCATAGGAGAAAAGTTGGCAACAGGATGAATGGAACGTGGATGGTGGACGTAAAATATTCCTTTGATTGGACGACTGAGAAGACTCCCAAGGTATAGGTTTCCCATCCAGTGTGGATATGACAGTAGAGGAGGCATTCACGCCTGTAATCTACCCCATTGCAGATTGGCCAATTCCCCCAACACCATTTGGGATAAGCCTAAGGTGGAAGTCTTGTCCAGCGACACTGTTTTCCCTGGTTTGCAAGTGTGGCACCTAGTTCATTTTGAAGGGAGCCATGAGAAAGATAGAGGTTTGATTCATTGAGGCGACAGGCCTGGAATTTACACAAGTCTGAGGGATGCGACGAACTAGAACATCCCGACGCCACCTTGAAACCAAGAATAACCACTACTCAAGGTGACCTATTTCATTTTTACACAAGATTGAAACATAAAATAGCTATGCTTGAGGAGATCCGTTTCATTTTTTAACGAGCTTGACACAGAATGGGAACTATGCTCATGGGAATCTGTTTCATTTGTTAAATGAGCTTGACACAGAATAATAACCATGCTCACAATGTCCATTTCATTTTTTAACGAGCTTGGCATAGAAAGGGAACTATGCTCACAAACATATTTCATTTTTTTAAGAGCTTGACACAGAAAGGGAACTATGCTCACAACGTCTGTTTCATTTTTTAACGAGCTTGACACAGAATGGGAACTATGCTCACCAATAGTTTTAAGCCAACATGATGTCCAGAGGTTGGTGGGTTGCCTCCTTACATAAGAAGCTAACAAATTAACTCCAGTATGATGTCCAGAGGCTGGAGCCATGCCCCCCATTTTAACTATGATGGGAAGAATCTAACTAGAATGGGAAGGAACCACAAGAACATGCAGGACATTAAGGGAAGTCTGATGACTAGGAGTCATATGATGATCAAGTTTAACGAAGGAAAGCTGATCAATGGTCACAATATTCCCATCATGGGGAAAATACATCACTCGAAAGAGTGTGGACACTACAACTTTCATGGCGTAAACATAATCACGCACAAGGAGAAGATTAAAATCTAAGGAACCTTGGACTACCATAAAATCGATACAAATAGTTTTTCCTTCCAAAGTAATAGGAAATTGAGGAAGGATCCCTAAAGGTGCTGTAGGTCTTCGATTAAAAGCCAGTATATGATCAGTAGCTGGCACAAGCAGAGGAGAACCTATGGCTTTCCAAGCAGTAGATGATATAATGCTAACAGAATCCCCTTCATCAACAATAGTATAGAGTATACTCTTAGCATTAACTCACATAGCTATCTATAAAGGAAAACTTGAATGGAGATGATATTTTGTTAGGTTACTCCAGTCAAAGGAAATAACCTCACTACTTGGAGAGGGTTCTGTCAAAAGAGACAAAACTTCTTCTTGCGTAGAATGATCAAAACTAACGACGAAAACTTTAGCAGGATGGTTTTCACTCTCGATTAGAAGAGAGGGACAAGATGAAGAATGTGTCAAAGGGACTACTTCATTCTCAACACTCTCTAATGAAAGAGTGGGATCGGGTGGAGATAACATCGAATCTACCACTTTAAATTCACTCTCCAAATGAAGAGTGGGATCAACCAAGGTTGGATTTGGATCGACCACTTCAGCTTCACTCTTCAATGGAAGAGTGGGATTGACTAGTTGATCAACCAATGGGATGTCAAGAGACAACTTACGATAATCGATTGGAAACTGTTGCCGAGGAACAATAATATATTCCAACAACTTTGAAGCTTCATCCATGTGAGGACAAAGGTAAGTGCGGTGCATATCCTTACATAGAAAGCAAGGATATCTAACCTTTCCTTTTCAACTCTTAACCAAAGAGTCACTGGTTGATGGGACATCATCAGCATGATGACCAGAGACTAACGACACAGGTTGTTTAGATAACACTTCTAACACAAGGGAAAGACCAGGATATTCCTTGAGAAGGTGATCACCCTTGCAAAGTCTACAAGGGAACTTAGCTTTACGGGAGCCAAAAATAGGTACATCATTACTCCCATCATGATGATCAGTGGCTGGTGGGATTCCAACATGAATATCATAGGTTGGAGCTACAACCTTTTGCTTAGTGGTATTCTTCTTAGCCTTCCTTTTCGTCTTCTTCTTACCCATCCATTTATTAACATCAGAGTTATCAACAAGTGAAGAGGAATAAAGGGAAGTTGATTCAACATTCGAGGAAGAAGGAGAAGGATTAACATGAGGTTGATGCTCATGCAGTAAAGGACTAGGATATGATACAAAGGATGCATTTGGTATAATAGGATTGGAGAATAACCACACAGGTAATCCTATAGTCAATCCGGGAAGGTTCAAAGTGGTCATGAAGGGAGGACCAACAACTCCTCAAGGGGGTGAAACAAAATACATACCTTGAAAAGGATTCTCCCATGTTTGAACTCTCTAAGAATCTCTGAATTACCACACAAAACAAGCACTAATCAAGTCTAAAAGCAACAAGAAAATTGTGTGAATAGGAGTGGATCAAAAGTCAGGACTTTCACAGGGTTATCAAGGCTTCACAACTCTGCGATGTGAAGACGACCAAAAGGTTAACTCAGTTGGTCACAGGAATCCTAAGAGGGTCTCCCAATATACACTAGGTACGAGGGATCTCAAATCCGTAGTGGTGCTGTCTAATGCACAACCGTATGAAAGGGGCCTTCTGATATACAATTGAGTACGTGAAGTACCTTTTGATATATGTCAAGGGTACATGAAAGTTTGTTTGATATACCAACGGTACGTGGAAGAACCACACAACCCCTAGGATGTAGTGCAGGAAATAAATGACATCTACCATGTTTAACGACATCGGAACACGTCACTAACTTACACACAGTTACTAAATGATTTTAAACCTAAGATAGCGTTAAGTTTATCTTGAGCGGTTAAGTGGATGCATGAGGTGTTTACAAGAAATGTAAAAAGAATGCAAATCCTAGCTACATGGCAATGCCCATTTCTCTTTTGATGAAAACTACCTAAGGTAGGGAAAGGGTTTTTTTGTTAAAGAAGACATAAATCAGAGATCTAAGAAAACCAAGTTCTAGTCAAAGCCAACTATGAAGCTTTGAAGATTAACATCAATGACAATTCTTGAAAATACCTATGGATTCATATACACTCCTAGGGGGGTCCGAGGGGGTCATATGGCTTGTTTTTTTTTTAAATTTGCTTCTCTTTTGATTGACTTTCCTCTTCAAACAAACATGAATCTGAACAATAAAGAAAAGGAAAAATCTCTTTTCAAATCTACAAATAGAAAAAGAGAGAGTATCTACAACACTCCATTCATTCAGAAATCAAAAGGAATATGACAAGCACCTAAACAACTCCAAAACAATCAAGAATTGTTCCAAAACAACCAAAATGCAACCAAAACTCAATGACTAAGGGGAGGAAGGGTTTGGAGATCAGATTTGAGAACCAAAACATATCTAAAGAGGTATGGAAATGTGATAAGGAATGGCAAGTGTTATCCCTTAAGTTGAACCTAGACTACAGGGGTTCAAGCTTAAAGAAATATTTTTCAAAGATATAATTCAATGAAATCAAGATAAAAACTGGTCTGGTATGAAATTAAAGATATATGAAAATCACATAATCATTAAAGATTTGTACAACATAAAACATAATACAAAATTCAATATCAAAGGAACTACGAGCATGAATTTATGAAATGAGATTGACTCTGTCATTAAAAGTTTAAAAGATAACTGTATTTCACCATAAGAATCATGTAATGGGATTCAATTGACAATATATAGGATAAATCACAAAAATACAATTCATAAGATACAAAGTCAACTCATAATCATAATCATATCAAATCAGAACCTGTATTGAAGATGCAGAGCATTTCATGTCATACAACATATCATCAAAATTGGATTTCCATAACTCCAATTGCCACTCCCTTCATATTACAGATTACAGTATTTATAAAAGCTCAATACCAAGAATAAGCTATTTATATTTTCTAGAAGAAATTTGGACAAACTATCAAAATATCTAATTGATGGAGTTATTGAAGCCAGATCTCACTGAATTATCTTTGACTGATGAATCCCCTTCCACTTGTGCATTGAATTTTTTTCTGGATGCTAACTTTATGCTTGAAAATCTGGAAATAATAAAGCCATTTGATAACTCAACTGCCAACTATTGATACCAAGTGTCCTGGAAATCTAGAAGTTATCCTTTTTCAAAATATTTGAATGCCACATGATGTACTAGATTGGAATTAAAGATATATTGCAACAAAAATATGGAACCACCTCTCGATTGACCACTATAACTTGAAGTTGCTGGCTTGATCCTTTGACACTTGTATTTGAAGGATCGAATGATGCCTAAAATATGGGGTTACTCCTATGATTACTAATTTATCTCCTTGAAGATGTCGATCTGCTTAAGTCGTTGGCTTAAAATTTGGAACCAATATTTTTCAGCTGTCCCAATATTTCCTGAATGGATAACATTACTCTGCCATCAATCTCTGTCCACAAACGTCCTCTGTCCACAACCGTCCTCTAATCAGACCCAATTTCTACAGCTTTTATATTTAACAAGTTTACTGAGCAAACCATACAGTAACATCGCAAATGGATTTGTGCTCGCAGTTTCTTTATATGTGGGGCACTAATGTTGTGGTGTAGAATTTCCAGATGACCAACATTATTTACAAGACATGATATGCAAAATGACTTATCAGAGCTTCCAAGTTCCGAAGTTAGAAATGGTGGTGGTTTTTTTCTGATGAATGCCATTTAGCACTATGTATGGCTGCTTCCTTTAAACTGGGCATTTTGGCCAGCTTACAACTCCTGCGTAAACCTCAAATTTTCGCCTTTCTCCTCATACAAACACTTCCATCCTAAACTGTGAAAATTCCGTCACTCGATGCTACTGTGTTTCTCTCCGAATAAGATGTTATGTTGGACAATATATCAGAAAGCTATTATTATGCATGGAACCCCGCTGAATTTATTTTTTATCTAAGAACTTCAATTGTACCTCGTTGGAATTCAGAATTAACATTGGTGGTGGATTTTCTCTGATGAGTGCCATTTAGCACTGGGTATGGCTGCCTCCTTTGAACAGGGCGTTCTGGCTAGCTTTCAACTCCATAAAATTTACATTCTTTTCCTCGATAAATATCTTAGCATGTGAATCAAGATCATCTATCTTATCAAGCAATGCTTTGGTTTCATCTATGACCAAAGAAACTGTAGCAAAAACAATTGTCCCAAGCTTGTATGTCAAAAATTTCAACTTAATCATTAGGTTCTCAGCTTCATCATCCAAGTCATCATGCTCAAACATCCTTTCTCCAAAACTAGACTCCACATGATTTATTAATAGGCTCTTATCTTCAGACATTGGGGATGCTTTCTCCTCAGACACTTTAAATAGGTTGACATCGGCAAAAATGGTGTCAGAGGGGATCCATTGGGAGTTTGAGGCAACCCGTTCAAACACATAAATTGTAAACTTTTCTTCCACATGAGTGCCATCATGGTTGCTTTTCTATCTGATCTCGGTATTCAAATTGAAACCTGAGTGGTCACTTTGACATTTGGATGCTGCCAGAAACTGAAATTTTGTTGGATCAGATCTAATGATAACATATGGCTTTGTCTGGGGATGGCATGCTTCCCTGTGAGCTGCTAAGAACAAGTAGAATTGTGCCTTTCCAATGAAACCATCTCTGATAACTACACCCTGTCCTGCCATTCATTGCTTTGAAAATAAGAAAAACTAGTGCCTTGTTTCCATTGGGTTGGAGTCTTCATCACAAATCTCTGCTACTTAAAAGCTTGAAAACGAACTACTGACTGAATCTTTAGACTATTCTACAAATTGAAATAATCCTTTCACAACAATCTGATCACACTGTACAAACTTAAGGAAATTCTTGAAGCATCAAGATTATTTATTTACAGCTCCCATTCTAATCATCTGCTTTCTTTTTATTAGGTAAAATCATGCTTCCAATGAAGCCATACAAATATTTGACTAACTGGTAAAAATTCTGATCTGGAGATGATGAATAAAGGAGCCCATGGAATATCAAAATTCATTTCAAAAGAAGGAAAAAGCCAACCTCTAGTTGACAAAAACAATCTGACATTTGAGTTGCTCAAAGACTCTATATAATCAACAAATGGATCAATTAAGCTATAAATAAATACCTCTTGCTGCTGTTTAAGTTGAAGATCAAAATATCTCTGGATATCCTTTTCCTCATAATGGCTGCCACTTTCAGCTATCTGCAAATCTAAACATGGCTGTAGATTGATTTTTTTTTAATCATAGGCTGTTTGATATTTTCTGCAAATCTAGTATGAAACATGATGAATGTAGGCCTACTAGATTGAAAATATGGCTGCTCAATGTATTCTATAGATTCAGGATAGTTGATTTCCACACAATGTTGTTCCTCATCAAAATTTGATTCATAGTTGTCATACATCCGTTGGCTGCTCCTCAAATCAACAAAAGGTGATGTAGGGATCTGTTCTTTTTCATTTGAATACTCATCATAGATTGGCATATCTTCAGAGTGAATCAGTTGATGCTGATCCCAATCTAGAACTTCAATGTCTTCATCATAAAATGGGGCATTCTGATCGATTTCTAAGGATAAAGATTTCTATTCTATGATGCTATCATCAACTTTAATATCAGAATTTTGAAAAATTTCTTGTTGTAAAACAAAATTAGAGGAAGATAATAAATCTTCTTCCTTCTTCATAGCATAACCACCGGCTTCATCTTTACTACTGGAAGAATCTGCTTCTAAACCTTGGATATATAATGCATATCCCCTACAACAATGCTCAAAAAGGAACTCAGCTGAGTAAATCCTCTTACAATATGAATAAAAGGCATCATGAAAATATTTCAAAGAGGAAATACTAGAAGCAGGAAGAGTTTTGTACCATTGTCTCACACAACCCTCTAATGAATACATAAAAATTTTCATCAATACATCTTCATGATGTATACTCAGCTGATCCATGTATTGATGAAATTTAATTACATGATGTGCCGGATTGTCTTCTTCCTTTTCTCGAAATCGTGGAAGAAAATCTCCCCATTCATCAATGGTAGGTACTGTATTTGGAAATCCAGGAACATTTGAGAAATTAAGCGGAGAAAATATCTGTGCCAACATAGTTTCAAAACGCTTTGACATATTGTAAAATTGCCTCTGGATTCTTCGAACATGGATTAACCCGGTGAATAAATATGTAGTAAAAGTAGTGTCCTGCTCCTGTCCACCATCAAGAGCTGGATCTAATCATTGTCATTCTTTCTCGGGGAAGATATCCTTTCATTTCTCCGTCCCCGGCAATGGCACCAGAAGATGTTATCCCTAAAGTTGAGCCTAGACTATAGAGGGGTTCAAGCTTAAATAAATCTTTTTCAAAAATATAATTCAATGAAATCAAGATAAAAACTGGGCTGGTATGAAATTAAAGATATATGAAAATCACATAATCATTAAAGATCTGTACAACATAAAACGGAATACAAAATTCAATATCAAAGGAACTACGAGCATGAATTTATGAAATGAAACTGACTTTGTCATTAAAAGTTTAAAAGATAATTGTATTTCACCATAAGAATCATGTAATGGGATTCAATTGACCATATACAGGATAAATCACAAAAAATACAATTCATAAGATACAAAGTCAACTCATAATCATAATCATATCAAAGCAGAACCTGTATTGAAGATGCAGAGCATTTCATGTCATACAGCATATCATCAAAATTGGATTTCCATAACTCCAATTGCCACCCCCTTCATATTACAGATTATAGTATTTATAAAAGCTCAATACCAAGAATAAGCTATTTCTATTTTCTAGAAGAAATCTAGAAAAACTGTCAAAATATATAATTGATGGAGTTGTTGAAGTCATATCTCACTGAATTATCTTTCACTGATGAATCCCCTTCCACTTGTGCATTGAATCTTCTTCTGGCTGCTAACTTTATGCTTGAAAATATGGAAATAATAAAGCCACTTGATAACTCAACTGCCAACTATTGATACCAAGTGCCCTGGAAATCTGGAAGTGATCCTTTTTCAAAATCTTTGAATGCCACATGATGTATTAGATTGGAATTAAAGATACATTGCAACACAAATATGGAACCACCTCTCGATTGACCACTATAACTTGAAGTTGCTGGCTTGATCCTTTGCCACTTGTATTTGAAGGATTGAATGATGCCTAAAATATGGGGTTACTCTTATGATTACTAATTTATCTCCTTGAAGATGTTGATCTGCTTAAGTTGTTGGATTAAACTCCGGAACCAATATTTTGCAGCTGTCCCAATATTTCCGGAATGAATAACATTACTCTGCCACCAATCTCTATCCACAACTGTCCTCTAATCAAACCCAATTTCTGTAGATTTTATATTTAACAAGTTTACTGAGCAAACCATACAGTAACATTGCAAATGGATTTGTGCTCGCAGTTTCTTTATATGTGGGGCACTAATGTTGTGGTGTAGAATTTCTAGATGACCAACAATATTTACAAGACACGATCTGCAAAATGACTTATTAGAGCTTCCAAGTTCCGGAATTAGCAATGGTGGTGGTTTTTCTCTGATGAATTCCATTTAGCGCTATGTATGGCTGCTTCCTCTGAACTGGGCATTTTGACCAGCTTATAACTCCTGCGTAAACATCAAATTTTTGCCTTTCTCCTCATAGAAACACCTCCATCCTAAACTATGAAAATTCCGTCACCCGATGCTACTATGTTTCTCTCCGAATAAGATGTTATGTTGGACAATATATCAGAAAGCTCTTATTATGCACAGAGCCCCGCTGAATTTATTTTTTATCTAAGAACTTCAACTGTAACCCGTTGGAATTCATAATTAACATTGGTGGTGGCTTTTCTCTGATGAGTGCCATTTAGCACTGGGTATGGCTGCCTCCTTTGAACAGGGTGTTCTAGCCAGCTTTCAACTCCATAAACTTTACATTATTTTCCTCGATAAATATCTTAGCATGTGAATCAAGATCAACTATCTTATCAAGCAATGATTTGGTTTCATCTGTGACCAAAGAAACTGTAGGAAAAATAATTGTCCCAAGCTTGTATGTCAAAAATTTCAACTTAATCATTAGATTCTCAGCTTCATCATCCAAGTCATCATGCTCAAACATCCTTTCTCCAAAACTAGACCCCACATGATTTATTAATAGGCTCTTATCTTCAGACATTGGGGATGCTTTCTCCTCGGACACTTTAAATAGGGTGACATCAGCAAAAAGGGTGTCGAAGGGGATCCATTGGTAGTTTGAGGCAACCCGTTCAAACACACAAATTGTAAAATTTTCTTCCACATGAGTGCCATCATGATTGCTTTTCTATCTGATCTCAGTATTCAAATTGAAACCTGAGTGGTCACTTTGACATTTGGATGCTTCTAGAAATTGAAATTTTGTTGGAGCAGATCTGATGATAACAACAAGGAAGAGCTAATAGGTGGAGGATTGAAATTTCCTACCACAACCAAGTCATTTAGCTGACTAGTAAAGCATCCCAAAATCAACAAAATCAACTCCAAATAGAGTTAATGTTGGGTCTAGAGGGTGTATGACTATCATATGCAGTCTAAAAACCACAATCCATCAAACCAAAACCCAAAAATGAAGGAAAATCAAGTTAAAAAATGAGTTTCAAAGGGCGGCGCACTTTCCTGTACTGCACAAGAGCACCTAAGAGGGGATAGGCACACTTTCTCCACCACAAAAGAGCACCTATGAGGGATAGGCACACCTACAAGGCTTCACAAGAGCGCTGATGGTGCACTATCTCTTAAGGAAAAGAGCGCCTATGAGCCAACACTTATGAAACTAAAAAATAATATCAACAGCACTCTGTCTACACAACCCAGCTGCACTAGTGGAGAAACAAAGGGTAAAAGCCTGATTTCCTATGGGAGAAGGGAAGAATCTCTGATAGTGATCCAAAGAGCATGAAGAGGATGCAAGACACTCTTCAAAGATAAAATATAAAGGAGGGAGGGTCTCTAGAGGCTAGCAAAAGGATTGATAAACAAATATGAAATAAAAAACAAAAGAAATCAGATCTATGTAAGTCCCTAGTATGGTCGCCAAATTTGTTATTGGATAAATCTACTCAAGAGGACTCAAGCCAGATCTCCCTAGTCCAAGTGGATCTAGAACAAATCAAATACATAATACAACCTACTTTCCTAGATCAAATAGAAATGAAAGATCACAGATAGATCAATTACCTGTAGTATGCAGATCCTCTTCACTGTTTGTTGATCCAAGCTCCAAAATATTCAGATCTTCAGCTACAAAACCCTTTAAAGCAAGTGGAAACAAGCAAAAATTATATGCGTATCCAAACATAAATTGATCTAATCTAACAGTTAAGGAAGAAAACTATAAACATAATTAACACAATAATGTTTATGGAAAGAGATTTGTATTAATGTAATTAAGGAGATACACAGAATTACATAAAAGAAGGAATGTCACAACCTAGCCTTAACGCTACAACTTTCCATCCAACAATCCAAGCCAAATCCTCCAAAGCAAGCTAGTAAGCCTCCCAATGGATGATAGGGATCACCTAGAAATTCCACCAGCATAAGAGTACCATAGTCTGTCCTCCCTTCACAATGGAGAGAGGGTTTACTTTATAAGGCTAAAGGGATAGAGTAGGTTAAGGATTAGGAGGAGGGGTCTAAGGGATCTTCCCCATAGGTTAGGAACCAAATTCCACCTCACCTAAATGATAGGGATAATCCTCCACCTCATCCACCTTCAAGAAGAGTCTCTAAGCTTTGTTTTTTTCCCTCAAAACGCAATTGGTGCACCTTCTATAAAGGGAAAGAGCACCGTCGGTGCTTTTAGTAGTGGGAGACAGAGTGCCGACACTGACACACCTAGCATGAAGGGAAAGAGTGCCATCAATGCACCTAGCATGAAGGGAAAGAGCGTCGACCTTCCTAAAGAGGGGAAAAAGGCAGAAAAAACCTCAATATCAATCCAGTTTAGCAGAGAGAAATTTGGGGATTAGGAAAAAGGTTGACACATGGATCAAGAGGAAAAGATTTCGATGTAACAATCTCTCCCAAAGGATTATGATGATGGTTGATGGGACTGGACAAACACATTGTTCAAACTTATTGATACCGGTTTTTGGAAGGATTTTAGCACCTTGACTATGAATTTGATCAAGCACAATGACTATGAATTTGAAGGTTCAAGTGCTAATTATATATTTATGTTGTCGAAATCTAGCTTGAGGATGTACTTGGTTATGTGCTTTCTAGTACTTTTCTTCATATAGAATTGATAAGAAAATAGGATGCATTTTGTGCATTATGTGTCAACATGAAACTAAGGCATTGTAATCTATGTCAAATACTTGGACATAAGAGACAAGAAAATTTTAAGGTAGCATCAATATGTAACCATGATATGTTTCCTTAAGTTAGTTGGTGTGACAAATTTATTCCAAGCTACGTACTGTAATGATGAGTGTATCCCAAACTCAAGAAGTAATTTCTACTAGAAATGAACTTAAGTCCTTTAAGGTTATTCTATAGGATGGACATACTAATTTTATTGTTAGTACATGATTTCAAAGCCCATGAAAAGATACTATCTAAGGACTACTGTGGGGTAGTATATTTTTGTTCACAAAATTTGGGACATAAACATAAACTATTTAAAACTTCACTTGCTCCATTTTGAAACGAAACTCATGCAAGGGAAACTCAATCCATTTAGATCTAGACTTCCATTGCACATGGGGAATGCCTCCATTTTCCTATACACCATATGATCAACACTCTTTTTATACATCATTGTTTCCTAATGAACGAGGGGATCTCAGATTGATGACGATGTTTTGGGCATTCTTATAAGACAGATGAGGGTTGAGCGCCCATGGAGGGTGAAGTGAAGGGTGTGGTATCCCCCCCACCAAGGGATATATATGCTAAGGTAAAGATCAGAAGTATTCTAGTATCGTTAAATGAAATGGGAGAAGAGGGATTAGGAGAATAATTGAGCAATATCAAGGGAATAGATTTGGGAAATGTATTCCCTAGGCGGGACAGGGTCCTGGTTTGCAGATCCGATCATCAAGTCTTAGGGATCGAATCTAGTACATGAAGGAACATGCTTTGATTGGGAAATTTGTTGGAATGTTTCCCTCCAAAAAATCCCTAATCTACTGGATAAATTCCACTTGGAAACCTAGAGGACATTATGATTTGCAACTAGGATTGAAAGGGTTTTCCACAATAAGCTTCATTAGTCTAGAATATCGAAATACGTTTTTGGATGGAGGCCCATATTTATTCTATTTGGATGGCCTGTTCCTTCAACCTAGGAAAGAACACTTCAGTCCAGAAAGGGAAGACATGTAGATGACACCAGTATGGATAAGGATGAATTCTTTACTAGGGGAATATCAGGACCTGGATATATTGGAGGATATTAGAAACATCATAGGAATGTTCATCAAAATATTGGAAAAAACAAAGGCCAAGAGATACATGGACTATACGTGGATTTACGTGTATATGGAGCTGAAAAAATCATTTCCAGAAGATATAAATATATCTGGGGAAGATGAAGGATGAATGCAAACCCTCGATTAAGAGAGAATTCCCTTTTGATGTAGGAGGTGTCATGATTACGGTCACCTCTTCAAGTATTTCCCCCATAATTCCCCATCGCCCTAGCCGAAGCAAAGTAGAGATGTGGATGAACAAGGTTTCTTTCGAGTATAGTATAAGAAAGGAGGAGTGTGGCGATAGGAATATCTGAAACCATCCAAGTGACTCAGCACAACCAATAAGTTTGTGACATTAAAAGCACTTGGGGAGGAAGATAGAATTCTAGAGAAGTGAGAGGCTCAGCTAGAAAACCCTAACTCGAAAGAGGAAGAATCGAGGCAGGGTGAAGAATTCCAACGGGGAGTAGGACACATGAGATGGACACTAATGAAGAAGGTGAATACATGGACCTAGGTGACTTGGATCTATAAGAGATCGAACAATATTGTGATGGAAAGGGTAACATATACATCCCTCAAGAACAAGTTTCTTTACTACAAAATGCAATAATAAAAGTTAAGTCGCATAAGCCATTAGGAATTATCGCACTATCTTTGAAGGAAAAAGAAGAAATTGGGTGATTTGGGAAAGAAATATGGGTGTAAATCCAATAGATTTCATATCACAGAAGTAGGAGTTAAACTATTAGAATTTGTCTAGTACCCTACCATCAAGGAGAACTTCGGGATCTAACCTATTTTTCATCTTGTTTCCAATGAAGATCATAACATGGAATATAAGAGGGCCTAATAGCTCCCCAAAAGACAAGAATTCTGAAGAGGAATATTAAAAAGGATAAACCAATGGTGTTGTTTCTTCAAGACACCAAGTTCTTTGAACAACGCTTGTTAGAGTTAGTTAGAAATGTGTGGAGGAACAATGAAGGCATCAGGATAGATGTGGCTAGAGATGTGGGGGGCTTAGGGATCTTTTGAGACCCTGCTTAGATTTACCTTAAAGGATTTGCGTCTTCCCATCATTCTATTTCGACCAATTTTCATTTAGTCGGCTCATCGATCTGAGGAAATCTAACTAACGTGTATGGTACTCACACCTCGACTCTGAAAGAGGGTTTCATTAATTCACTCTGGAAAACCCATCAAAAGGTGGCAGGAAGACACTAGATCTTGGAAGGGGATCTCAACTTAATCATTTCTTTTGAGGAAAATAAAGGAGGAAGGAGAAGGCTGGAAGGGGAGTTTGTGATATTCCAGGATGCCATCGAAGAAACACGTCTGGTAGATATATCCATAGGGGAAAATATTTATACATAGAGAAATAAAAGGAGAGGATACTGACATATTTCCTCTTTCTTGGAAATATTCCTAATATCTAAATCCCTTATGGACCTCAAAAGGGAATTATCCTCCTTGGTTCTCCTTGTGACGAGATCTAACCATTGGCTAATGATACCAGTGGTGGAGGGGCCTCAAATCCTAGTTCAAAAAACCCTTTAGGTTCAAACTGTTCTGGATGAGTCACCAGGAGTTCAAGGATAAAGTTCACCAGTGGTGGGAAGAGGCCAAAGGGGTAGAAGGTAAAATCATGTACAAGTTCCAAAACAAGCTCAAATCTATCAAAGGTAAGATAAAGAAATGCAGAAGAATTTGGAAAGATATTTAAAGAAAAGGCCCTATTGGAAGGAAATTTGGAATGCCTTAAAAAATAGGGGATGACAGAAGGAATCTTTCCCAAACTCCATGAGGAGTAGAGGAGGATCATGGTTTAGCTGGAGGAAAGGGAAAAACATGAGGAGCTGCTATGGAAACATAAGTCGAGGATTTAATGGATTTAGAAGGAGGAAAGGAACAACAAAAGTTTTCACCGATCTTCCATCCAACATCGAACTTGAAACCAAATTATTAGACTGAAAAAGGAGAATGGTGAGAAGGTGGAAATAAGAGAAGACATTGAGGAGGAAATATCACAATTATTCCAAAATATCTTGGAGGAACCACTCCAGGATAGAATTGAGGAAATCAATCAGATAAGCAAGAACATCCCCCACTTAATCATGGAAGCCTAGAATGATTTACTAATGCATCTGATCCTTATGACTAAAGTTGAAGAAGTTATGGGATACATGGCTACAAGTACGAACCCTGGTCTTGATGGTTTCATAGTAAATTTATTCCATGCCTTCTGGGAGTTAGTCAAGGATGAGGTTTGGAAAATTGTAGAAGACTCTAGGAAGACTCAGCACATCCTCCCGACCCTTAATGCAAACTCTTTATCTCTCATCCATAAATCAAGGGAGGTTGTCTCTCTTGACCAGTTCAAACTAATTTCTGTATGCAATTTCATATATAAAATAAAAATAAAATTCATTGCCAATCACCTCAAGTAGATCCTTCCTTGCATTGTCTCCCCAGAACAATCACTTTTTGTGGAAGGGCATCAAATTATGGATGACATTATCCTAACCCATGAAATTATCCATTCCCTTAAAACTACATAGACCCCTAGAATGATGCTAAATATAGATATATCCAAAGCCTATGAAAAATTGACTTGGAAGTACATGCAAAGGGTTCTCAAGGTGTTTGGTTTTAAGGATGACTAGATTCAGTGGATACTGAAACTTGTCTCCCTTGTTTTTTTATCAATCCTCATCAATGGGGTCCCGACGAGCGTTATTTTTACCACTAGGGGATTTCAACAAGGACATCCTCTTTCCAATTTACTCTTCATTATCATGGTGGAGGGATTGGACATGCTCCGCAAATCTTAGCACGATGAGAAAATAATCTAGGGAATTAAAGTGCATCCTAGGGAATAATCACAAACTCATCAATAATTTGTGTATGGAATGATGGTGATGGGCCATCCTTTAGTGCAGGAATCTAGGACCATTAAAATTTTCTTGCAGGAATTTGGGGTGACCTTTGGAATAGAGATAAATGATTGCAAACCTTATATTTTTTTCTTTCACACCCCTCGAATTACAAGGTTCAACATCTGCAGAATTATGGAATTTCATGAGAGCTCCCTTCCATCCAAATATTTGGGCACCCCCTTAGTGTATTCAATGGTTTAGAAGGGATCATAGTTTGAGATTCTTGAAAAAATGAGGAAGCGATTGGCTAGTTGGACCTATCGACCTTTAAATATGGTAAGTCATCTGGTCCTAGTTAAGTCTATCCTTTAGGCTATCCTCATGTATTTATTTTCCAGCATGGCCCCTCCAAGAGCTACTTTAAAAGATATTTGAAACATTTAGTGTCGTTTACTTTGGAGTGGAGGAAATTATCAGAAGAAATGGGACTTGGTTGAACAACATACATTTTGAAAACCAAAAAATCATAGGGGGATTGTTTTACAGGGCCCTCTTAGGATGAATCTGTTTAGCGGGGTGAAAATTTGGTGGTGGTGTGTCATGCATGAGGCAGATTCATGGGACAAAATATGGAATTTCATGTATGCTGATGGTTGGGAGAAACATGAGCTTATTCATTTTGATGAATTCAAGTGGAGTTCACACATTTGGAACTCGGCTCAGAAGGGTTGAAGCTTAATCGAGGAAATTTTTTTTGGTAGGTTAGGAATGGAGACTTGATGATTTTTTGGGAGGATGCATGGAAACATGATCCAAATATGGATGACACCCTGGACACCCCGCATCTCATTCATAATTGTAAAGATCCTCAGTTAGCTAGAGTCAGGGACTTTTTGGAGTAAGGGGAGAATCCTACAGGCTTCATGAGATGGCTTCCAAGCACCGTTTGGGAGAAATATGTGAATGAGGATGAGGTCCCAAGGATTTTGGAAGCTCTTAATGATCGATACATCCACATATATAACCAACAAGACAAATTAAGATGGGGAATGATACCTAGGGGCATCGTTTTCATCCAATAAGCTTATAGAATTGAATGAGGATTTACTCGAGACCTAGACAACCCTTCCTAGAAGAATATTTGGAAAACCAACTTATGGCTCAAAATCTCAATTTTTGTCTGGTTACTATTAAGAAGAATAATTTTAACTAGAGAAAATTTGGAAAAAGAGGGCTTGATGGGACTTACTGATGCTATTTATGCAAACATTATGTAGAAAATGTTGACCATTTGCTGGATAATTTATTATTACCTATGTCTCTCTAAGACAAGTGTGTGATGGATTTTCATCACTCTAGTGGAATAAGGGGAAGACTCAATATCACCCTGCGAAATTGTCCAAAGGATCTCTTCTCAAACGTGGTTGTCAACTGAATTTTGAGTATTTACCCCATTTTTGTTGTCTGGAAAACCTGGAAAGAGTGAAACTGGCGAATCTTTAGGGGCACATTGAAAAATTAAGCTTGAGTTTGGGAAATCATCCAATATTCCATTCTGGAAACCATCTGGAAACCATCTGGCTTAGGTCATGGGGAAAGGTGGATTGGAAATCCTAGGGAATGGAAAACCCCATCTTGAGAAATAAGGGGATAGAAGGGATAATTAAAATTTGGGGCCTCCCCAAGAATCCCCCCCTAAACAACTTAACCTAGACTCATTTGGACCCTCCTCCATCTTGGTTCTTTACGCCGAATTTTGATGGCACCTCCAAGGGTAATCCAGGGCGGTCTGGTTTTGGTGGGATTATTTGTTAGAAAACATGATCGTAGAGAAATAAAAATAAACAATAAATAATATGGAAATATTAAAACACATTACAAGAGAGACACATATGTAACATGGTTCAGCCAAGATGGTCCATGTCCACACAAACATTTCCAGTCCTTTATTATTATTTTGTCCAAAAAAATGAAGGGATACAACCTGCAACAACCCCGCTACACTTCCTCTTCACTTTCTCATAGTATTCTCTCCCAATCATAGAGATTGTTTTACAATGCTACAATACAATACACAACTGTATTATAATTCTTTCCTTTTATAGGCGAATTACCATGGGAAAATACCAAGGCTCACCCAATACCATGGGCCCATAATTGGTTGGCCAACAAACATCTCCAATTTTTTTTTCGAGGGCTTCACCCCCAAAACCCCCAACCAGGGGGGATGGTCCCCCCACAAACCCCTGCTTAGACGAGTGTACAATAAAAATAGGGTACAAACACGAGTGAACAATAAAATCTCTGAATTTGGAAGATCAAACTCCACAACCAACAATCTACCACTTGGAGAATGATCACAACAAATCCACCGCTGCTAGACTTGTTGGACTATGCTCTGAAAATTGGAATTGGAAAATTTCTCTTCTTCATCTTCATGCTTAACGGACAACTGAAACTGAGTAGGAACTTAGTTTCTCTATTGTTACTACCTTTGTCAACATGTTTGCAGGATTCTGGATAGTATATATCTTTTCCAACTTTAAGAGTTCATCTTCCAGAATAGATCTTATGAAATGGTACTTGAATTGTATATGTTTATTATTTGAATGGAATGATGATTTTTTTGTAACATGAATGGAACTCTGTATATCACTATACAACTTACTATTCTCCTACTTCTTACCTAATTCCTCCATAAACCTCTGTAGCCAAATCATCTCTTTACTAGCCTCTGTAGTAGAAACATAATTTGCTTCCATTGTTGAAAGTGCAACAACCTTTTGCAATTTTGAAATCCAACTTACTATTGTTCCACCTAGAATAAAAACATATCATGTGGTTCTCCTTTTGTCTTTATCACTAGCCATATCTACATCAACATATCCCTGTAGACCAATGTCTAAACCTCCAAAAAATAATGCATGAGAAGTGGTACCTATCAAATACTTGAGAATCCACTGTACTTCCCTCCAATGTTGTTTACCTGGATTGTTCATATACCTTCTCACAACTCCCATTGCAAGTGTGATATATGGTCTTGTGCACACCATGGCATACATCAAGTTTCCAACTATTGATGAATAGGGAACCTTAGACATGTCTTCTATCTCCTCCCATGTCTTGGGAAGAATATCCTTACTTAGTTTGAAATGGCTGGCCAAAGTTGTACTAACTAGTTTTGCATCCTTCATTATAAACCTCTCCAACATATTTTCTATCACTAGTACAAAATGAAGAATTATCTACTATGTGACTAAAAATTCTAGTCACCACAGGTTTTTCAAGTGATTTACTACTAAATATGAGCAATTTTGATTGACCCAACTATAAACTACTAATTTAGTCACCGGTTAACAAATATGACTAGATAATAAGTGCCAGAGTTAAAAATGACAAACATAAATGACTAATTTAGTCACGACATAAAAAATGACTAGCTAGAAGAATATGAATTAGTCATTTATGTTACATTTTTAATTGTGTCATGGGAAATTGCAATTTTGACAATGAAGTGTAAATTTTGTAAATTGTCTACCTTGGATCTGTATATTGGTGCCATGTAGCTTGATCTTCAGAGATGCAACAAAGAAATTGCTTGAATTTTCTCTTGACCATATTTATCCCTACTACACCATTGAAGCAAACCATTGAGCACGTGCCAAAGGAAAATTAGGTTCCTTATACAATTACGAATTAGGTAGAACCGGTACCATATCAATACCTATAAGAAGCATCATAGATAGTTGTTGATCCTTCAATGTAAGAGTCTCAAGTCCCATACCGAGGTGATTTTCTAACTTCAATATAGCTATCATGATTTGTGACCATCGACAAGTATTGTGAAGAAGAGTGTTTGGTGATATAGTACTCATTTTTTTCTTTTTCTGTTGTTGTTGGGATTCCATTCCTTCCTTCTTCTAATATTCCCAATTAGTTCTTGAGTGTGCATGTTAATATATTTAACGCCATTTACATACATTCTATCCCTAGTATAAGATTGTTTTTTTTGTTTGGAATGTGTTTATCAAATCTTATTTTTGTTGTTTGGAATGTGTATATCAAATCTTGTTTTTGTTGTTTCGAATGTGCCCATCATTAGAGTGAATTTTATTTGGTTTGAAAATATGGTTTCAACCTTGGAGGATGAGGAATAAAACACAGTGGAATGGGAGCAAGAGATTAGAAGAGTTGCAAGGTAGAATTAGGTAACATGATTTGAGGGGCAAGTATATAGAATAAATTTCAACCCAGGTATTTGTAGCTTTTGATGTTTTGCGTAAATTTCATTATATATGTAATGGGATATATACATAAATGAGACCAATATAGGGGTCAATACATAAATTTTGAAGATTTAAAAATTTAGACAAGGAAAGAGAAGAACTTGTCTCTCCATATGAAACAATGTCTAGATAAAAATTTGAACATAGGTCTAGATTTAAATTTCTATTTATGTATATATCCCGATTCCCCTATTTACGTTTACACATCTTGAATTTGTTTTAGATTAAAAAACCTTTATTTTTTCAAAATTTTACACTTTAATTTTTTTACCTAATAGATTAAAATTTCAATTAAATTTTAATATACTCCAAATTAAAATAAACTTAATTATCCAAAATTAAAATAAACCTCAAAATTCAATTGATGACATGGAGAATAATTCAATATAAGAGCCATCGATGAGAGATGCATATTAAAAAAAGGGATCTTAGCATTAAAATTTACTTTGTATGAGGTTCACAACCATTAAATTCCCCCCCTTTTATAAAAACATTTAAATTTCCCCCTTTTATAAAAAAATTTCAAAAAAAATAATAGTGGACTATACTCATTCATAATGGAGTTTCAATGTTCAAATTAAACCCCCGTGTAAATAAAAACTAAAAAAAATTGCATAATATTACTTTGGAATGGCAGATTATATTTCATAAATGGCTAATGAATTTCATGAAACTTTGATACACATGTGCTGGATCTCTTGAGCATCATTTTTGGATCGTCTGCAATAGCTAGTGGGAATCCAATTACCAGAGGTAGGTTCATCAATCTATTCCCATTTTTTCTGTTAAATTTAGTTTCCAATTTATCCTCATTTGCATAGACGAAGGTATTTGATCAACTTGATTTTCCGTTTCCTCGATTGCTCATTTTGGCATGAATTTTGGAGTGTATTTATCTCTTATTTATAAGGATTCCATGGGTTTTACTACAGTATTGAAGCAATTAATGTTTCATTATGGAAATCCCTTTAAAACATTCGTTAAAGTTGATTCTTTCAGGAGGCACTTGTGGGTGGATTCTTTTATAGGGGTATATTTAGAAATATTTTCCAGTTATGGTCACTCCAAGCCATTGACAATGAGGGAAAATGGACATTTTTTTCCATGTTGTCATTCATACCTATCAAACCTTGTGTCATTGGGTAGCCTAAAACCTTATACCCTAGGTGTGAAACCTAACTTTGTTTCTTATCCCTAAAACCTTTGACCCAGTTTCCTGTTTCATTTTTTCATTTCATGTTTCTTGTAGCATTAATTCTTCAATGGGGGATAAAAACACATTGTGTTATTTATTAAAAAACTTGGATATTTATCCAATTGGGGAATTGGATCTATAATTTTTTCGAATGCCACTCTCTGCCCAAGTACCAAATTGGAGGACCCATGAACTCCTTTACATTTATTTATGACTATTTTGATGTCTTCAGAGAGGATTTTTCATAGAATTATTTCCATATTTGTGAATTTGTAAGTTGTTTACAAGTTTGATGTTTGTTGAGTTTTATGCCCATTTTTTGTCAATTATTTCCTCATTCTATGCCATATTCTTACTATTCAGTTTGTTGAGTTAATCTCAAGTCCAACTCGTGCATATTTGCATTAGTATAGAAGGATGTTTGGAATTTTTGTTCAACCTTCAAGATTGAGTAAAATGTTTTTCTTCCAATATATAACCAAAACTACTAAATAAGGTATTACAGATTTCGTTCTTATGCTAAGAAATAATATTTTTACGTTTATTTTTTTAGAAATAAAAATGTGTTGATAGTCCTTCTATGAGGGTTAAAATGTCATTAGTTTCTCAATGTATTCTTGACATTTGCATATGACATAAAATTTGAGGCTATTGCATTGGTTCTGGCCACTAGGTGGAAAAGACATGGATAATAATGTCTAGAATTTGAGTATACACAATAGAGATTTTGTGGTACATTCTGGTCATTATTTTTGGAACATGCTTCAAATCCCTATTATATAAATGATATATTATAATAAAAAAGGGACGCGGAGGGAATGCCATTGAGTTACTACCAAATCTCTAGCCAATAATCAATTGTCATAACTAAGAGAACAATATCAAGATAGTGAACTAATTACCATAGAGTCCAACTAAAGTAAAACCATTCCCCATAAAGAGGCATGTATCAACCATCACCCTCTAACAACTTTAAAACATAAAAAAAGAGCCCCCATCAAGATTAAGCACCAAGGGATGCCCACCCATTTGGGGATGAATGATAATAATCATTCTTGAGTGAATTAACCCAACTGTAATTCCATGGATATTGAGCAAGTACATTTATGGCCCAACCTTTTTTCTTATTATGGTGATGAGTGCCCATTCTTAGAGTTATCCAATGGAATATTTAGTAACTTATTAGTTCGAAGGGGATGTTTCCTTTCATTATGTCCCTAACATGGAAAAATGTATAATATTTTTTGGCAGTCTCTACCATTAGCCTCGTTTCTAGTATCTACTCGCATAGGACGAGTCTCATCTCTATCACTGCAACTGCCTAGAAGAGGGCCTCTAGCAGAACCTTGCTTATAGAGAAAGGTGAAATCCCCCAATGGGAAATCCATTGTCTGAGGTGGTTCAGTTCCATAACCAAATTATCTACTTGGAATTGAATTTGAAAGGACATAGTTGTTATAATCACCCTATCGGAGAGAAATCTATGTTAGTTGATTTGATACCAAAATAACGTTACACCTTTTCAAAAAAGAAAAAAATTGAATAGTATGCTAGGATTTAATGAAGTTGATTATGAACAATTTTCCAGAAAACAAGGGAGGATGTAAAATGGCTTTACAATGATTCATCCCTCTTCTGGGCCACTTGAGCTTTGTTACAGAACTAAAAAAATTTCTTTGTTAGACTCTAAGATACCATGAAATACCTAAGGAGGTGCAATAACCCCTGTCCTTAAATGAGACAGAAGAGGATCCATCGACAAACCATCATAGACTAAAGACTAGGTATGAGAGTGACATTCCAAATCATGTTAAGTTCTTGACACCAAGTTAAGAATATGGATTTTAAGTTTCCAGTATTTGTTAAGTTTGCAATCCATCCTAAGAGTGTTGATTAACCTTGGGTAAAAATCCACTAGTTTATACTTACGGAAAGTCTTTGAGTGATCCCATATCTAGTCCTTCTAGCTATGAGTTGGTTTCTTTATACTAGCCTCAAAAGAGAGGGATTCCATTGTGGCCAATTTTGAAGTCATTAAAATTTTGATCTTGTGAAAGTAAATTCCCTTCTAAAAGAAACGACTGCCATGTGTGCCATGATTTTTTCTAGTAAATTTAGCATGTTTGTGTCCAACTCAAAAAGAAAGTTAAAAGTAGTTGAATTAGGTTACAACCACAGTTCCATTTTTACAGCCAATTTTTATGTGCATTAATCTCATTACACTTCTCCCATATTCATTATTATGTTCTTTCCAATGATTCATATTCGATTTTGTATCTAGGATGAAACTTTGTTCTTAATCCTTAGCTCTGTTAGGTCAACTCTCTTCCAAGTCATTGGCTAAATATTGGAAATTTCCAAGAGTCCTTATACCACCTAATAAATTTGGAACAATACATAGAATATTAGCATGCCCTACTTCATTAGGATACAAAGCACACATCAATAAATGGGAGAAAATTTCACTCCCTCTTCGATATGGCTTTGTTGGATCATTTTTTGGGCGGGAAGGTGATTTGTAGAGTGCCTTGGAGTGACTAGAATTGATTTGAATGAAAGGAAAATGGAAAAACTGCGATGATTAAAATTTGTAGTGGATGTAGAATTGAAGAAGAAATGTCCCTAGGTCCATTGGATTTCAATTCATTGGAATCCAATTTCGAGAGTCATGGTCAGTTTATTTGTTCTCTCAACACACCATGTACTTCTAGGAATACCAAACATCATGTTTCTTGAACTAGCTTCTTCTTGTTGAGAAGATGAGTGCTCCCTTGCACTAGCATCAGAGTTGGAAGAATTTCCAAGTATAGGCATATAATAATGTACATTCCATCCTACTAAAAGAAAAATATCTTGTATACTAGATGGAACATGAAACATACTGGGTTAGCACAGCTGGGCACTAGTGCTGACTCAAATTGGAATTGTGTATGCAGACTGATCATTTAAAATAAACTTATTGGAATGTCAATAATTTGACTACAAGTAAGGTATATACCTTCCAAAATTTATATATGTCCATGTGATGTAAACTTGGTTCTTGTTGATGTGTAATGTTATGTATTTCTTGAATAATGATTTGGGATATTCTGAATTTCCAACCATAGATACGCCCATGAAATATGGACCCAAATCACCAACACTAGCCTTGGGTATGATTAGATTTTCTATAAGACTAAAAATAATATTGTTGTAGTATTAGCAAAAATACTTATGATGTTACCGATGGTGTGCCACCTAGGAGCTGTAAGGTGGAGGTGGACATCATCCCATTATGAAGAACATGGAAGGACATCTAAAGATGATGGAATTGAAATGATTTCCAGTTTATTTGTTTTATAATATCCCCATATTCCAACCATAGGGTGATTTTCACCTCCATTAATGTTCTTTGGCATACATCAAACACCATTGCTACAAGAAAAGGTGACTTGTTTAGATTTTGATCCAACCAATGAAGATGGCAGGGGACAAGAACTTAATTCCATGTATAGTTTTCCATTTATTTTTAATTGGTGTCTTATTGGAAATGAAATTATAAGAATCACCATCATAAGTAGTTCCATAGTTCCAAATTGAATGGAGATGCAGATGATCATCTATGACCTGGTTGTTAAGGACATCCACACTCACATTTTTAGAATGAATAACATGTGTGTTCACTGTTTGTTTTTCATCAAACCTTGTGGTTGATTTCATATTTGAAACTTGATTCCAACCAATAACCATTTATCTTCAACATTGCATCCCTCATCAATTGGAATATAAGAATTGCTTCCACTGCTAATGGCCTAGAAATTGTTAAAAGAACTATTTCCACTAACATGATTTTTTAAATTTATAAAATTAAAATTTGAGCTCCTCCCAACAACCTAATAACTAGGAAAAATTGGAGCATCCAACTCAATTTTATGGTACCCTAGTAAATATATGAGTCAATATTCACATGATTTTGACTCATATATTTATTAGGGTACCCTAATAAATATATAAGTCAATATTCAAAGTTTTTTGTATAGGGTGCAATGTGCTCCTATGATCTTGCATTGTAGATTCAATATATCTCGTCCAAGTTGTGTCTCAAAAGGTAATTTGATTGGATGCTTGCAATTTTTTTCCTTAGAAGGTAGTTTGATCAACTGTTTGTGGTTATGATATACATTTTTATCTTTCAAGTTTTAATGTAGTTTCACATGACATCCAATAGAGACAATGCAAGTGTGTGTTAATTTTTGGATGATCTTCAGGCAGATCTACACATGGGTTGATAACTGACGAAGTCAATTGTAAATGTGAGATGAATGGATTTACAAATTTTTTGGAACATATATGCAGAATATCTATTCTATAGTAGGTTAAAGAGTGAAAAATCACACAATTAGGTGAATTAGTTTTAAATAATCAATTATAATAATTGTGGTCTTCATGCAACTACTGGGCATGTATGCTCTCTATGATGCTACTCTTGAATTTTGTTATTACTGGGTTGTCCATTTGTTTCTCAATGATGAATATTGATTAAAGTCAATAAAAAGACAACTAAAGGTTGTATTAGTGTCCTTGTTGTAGAATTTTAGCTAAAAATGTCCCATGGATGGAGTTTATCATCACCAATTAAATTGTATTTTTAGTTAGTATATATTTGTGCATTGTAGAAGGTTCCATTTCTCATGTTCTTTGCCTCAGAAAATTTTTAACATTTTGCAACTGGAGGAAACAATCTCAAAGGGTTCCATCGATTATGAAATTTTGGCATAGTTCCCTTCATTGAAATCATATTTTATTATTATTGTAGCCAAATTTTAATAATATTAGTTAATTTTAACTTTTCACTAAGAAATGTATTGAACAAAAAATGTTGTTTTCCAAGGACTTGTATCAAATATTCCTGACATTATTTTGCAATGTATAAGTAGAGATGAGACAAATTTGCCAATATCACAAAAGGTTTGACATTTATTTTAGAAACTACGACATCTCACTATTTATCAGTTTCAATCTTATATTTTTTCAAATTTATGGGCGCATATTTTCAAGAGATTTTATGGGAATCCATAAAAAACTTACATGTTTCAACCCATATCATTGTTTTGGTGGACATCCGTGATGTTTGCAAACAGGTTTGAAGGAACTGACAAGCTAGGACGCATGATTTTGTCATGATCATATACTGTGAAATGTTTGTTTTAAATAATATTGTGTGTATTGATTGATTGATTTTGTCATGATCCTTGTCCCATTGTGTTTTTCAAGTGAATATTCAAATGAAACAAATTCATATAAATTCATAACTATTGTCACATACAATGGATTTTTACTACTGCAATGCAATGACATATTCTTTGTGATGGAACATCTATGTCTAAAGTTTGAACTAGTAGTTTCTTTCCTCCTTTAAGTTTGCAGGGAAAGGGTTCCTTTCACTAGAACACATAATTTTCTCTCCTTAGTGGGTAGAAAATTTGCTTCATGTCTTTCTTAATGAAAACTGATGCCATGAACACAATTGTAATTTGAAGAAAGGATAGGGTTGAATGTGGCAGTTTTTTTGAACCATTACGAACTAGGGCAATGACTTAAACTAGCAAGAAAACTATGGTGTAGAATATTAGCATAAATTTGAAGGATGAATATGTTAGGTGTGCTCATCAACTTGTGATATGCATCCACTCAACCTCAAGTTTTCTTCTCATAGGCTTGCAATCAATTTTTTCTCTAACTGTGTGTGGATTCTAGAGCACACATGCACTAGAAGAAAGAAAGAAAGAAAAATAACTGATCACAGTCCATGACTAAAATTATTTAGTGGCATATTTTATCAACTATATGATTGATTCCCTCTACCTGGAAGTATCATAATAATTTGATATATTGAGTGGAGTGACATTATCATCCTTTCCATTTGTGCTAAACTGCCATGCATGGCTAGAAAACACACTACATAAATATTTTTGGATTCATTAAAGTTTTGTAAGAATAGTTGTATAATATTATTTTACATTTGTTGTTTTAAATACTTCTATTTGTTGTTTCCATTTTTACTTTCTTTTGGTAACTATCCTACTTTATTTATTTTTGTGATTTTAATTTTCATCTTAGGGTCATTTCTTAATTCTGTTCTTGTACATGCTTTTGAAATACTTAAGGATTAATGGTGGTTATTTCTTACATGCACTTGTAGTTGCTCACCGAATATACATAGGCTATCTCAGTCAAAATTTTGGTTCAACCTCAAAATTTTGGTTCAACCATAGTTTTATCATGTATCAAGGTTTACATACCTGCAAGACTAGTCCTTGCACAACTTGGTAATAAAGTCACAAAGTCATAAAGCAAATCCACTGGCATGCTTGTATTGCCAAAGAAACAAGAGTTTTCTGATGATGATTCTGAATATGAAATTGAATATGAGCTGTTATCTAATGGCTCCGTTGAACCTTGGGATGGGGTAGAGGATCCTTGGGTAGCTGTTAATAATGGTACACAAGATATTCATATAACAATGAAAGAGAAAATATACACGAGTCTCAGAATGTACCTGTTTAGAATCCTAGAAAAATTCAAGCCCAAGAGAAGAATGTGTGTGGTTCAATTCTTGAAAGGAATGGGTCAGTGTCTCAAAATCCTGTTTTTTTTATACATGATGGGAATCATTTAGAAGCAACCACTTCATTGATTTCAGGCGTCACAGAACAAGGTGAATTGGAAGAAAGAGCTGAACATAGTGTAGAATATTATGAAACTATGGAAAGGAAGGAACATGCCTTTGATGACTTAGAACAGTTGATGCATGAAATGGCACGCATGCATGAAAAATTGCGATTGATGCCAGAACCCCTTAGAAAGGAGATGGTTGGTAGGCTAGCCATGAAAATGGCTTCTATATTTTCAAATGATGAAGAAAATGAAGATTTGGATTGAAGGGTGTGTTAGTATTGTATGTTTGTGTTTGTGAATAAAAAATTTAGTTTAAACCTTGGAAAAAAATTAGAGAGGAAAAGTGAGGAAATGCTGATGTTTTAAACATCTACAACACATTATGTTTTAGTTGTATATAAGTGGATATATGTTATATATGGCCATTCATGATATTACTTCTCATTTATTTTTCAGGACGGGGATACATTGTACATTGCAACGATACTGATCTTTTTACCAGAGATCTAGATAGGTTGTAATTATGTGTTAAATGCATTTTGTGTAAGCTCTTCTTTAAAGCCTAAAACAACCCTAAATCAACAAATATGTGCATGAATTAGTAGAAAAAAACAAAAGTATGTTAGTTTCACACCTTGATATTAGGTGAGACAATGCCCTGCAAGCATATTTTTATTGTTGTCTAGCCTTCATTCCTTGCCCAAAAATGCTTGTTTTATAGACCAATTTGCCCATATTTTATTTTGACCCTTCTTACTGCAGCAATGAAGGGTAGGACAATCCAAATAATGGCAGAAATTGATTCAATGTTGCCCAGAATTATTAATTAGGTGTTTCTTCATGGGAAATACTTTGTCAAGTGTTGCGTGGAGAATCCTGTAGTGATCCTCGCCCATATTTTTGGAATTAAGGTATTGATCGAAGTAAAGGTTGCAACTTGTTTAATGAGGATGATGAGACTTCAGAGGAGATACAGAGGTCTTGTATTGAATGGCGCAATCAAAATAACATTGAATATATTGAAGCATGTGCAATCAATGATGGATTTGATAAATGCTTGTCAATCAATGAGGATTCACAAGGAATATATTGCGTTCAGGAAGCTCTTACTGCTCATATGTGGCCTAGCATGGTAATAAAGTCACAAAAAAAATCCACTCGCCTTCCTATATCGCCAAAGAAACATAAGTTTTATGATGATGATTCTGAATATGAGATATTATCTAATGGATTAGCTAAACCTTGGGACGGGGTAGAGGATCCTTAGGTAGTTGTTAATAATGGTACACAAGATATTCATATAACAGATGAAAGAGAAAATATACATGAGTCTCAGAATGTACCTATTATGTAGCCTAGAAACATTCAATCGCAAGAGTAGAATGTGTATGCTTCAATTCTTGAAAGGAATGGGTTAGTGTCTCAAACTCTTGTGTTGTCTATACATGATGGGAATCATTCAGAAGCAACCATTTCATTGATTTCAGGCATCACAGAACAAGGTGGATTGGAAGAAAGAGCTGAACATAGTGTAGAAGATTATGAAACTAGGGAAAGGAGGGAACATGCCTTTGATGACTTAGAATAGTTGATGCCCGCATGCATGAAAACTTGAGATTGATTCCAGACCCCCTTAGAAAGAAGATAGCTAGTAGGATAGCCATGAAAATGGATTCTATATTTTCAGATGATGAAGAAAATGAAGATTTGGATTGAAGGTATAAACCACATTGTTTTCTTCTATTTTTCCATTTATAATTTTATGCATGTGATTGATTAATTATGTTCATACATATCCTAGGTAACTGTAATTGATGGATGTAATTTTATGCATGTTCTTGACTAATTATGTTCATACATATCCTAGGTAGCTATAATTGATGAATATACATAGTTTTGATATGTAGTAATCCTGGCTTGGTTTGGAGAAAAATGGGTCATAGCATCAGTTGAATCGATATTTAGTTTCGACATTTAGGAATCATGCACATTTCCTAGAAATAATTGAGATTTGGGTGGCCCTTGCATGCCACTAGCTTGTTTATCCAGCTGTAATGTACAAACTTGAATCACTTTGGATTTACCAAATGATCTCCCTTATTACAATGACTGCCCTACATTTAGCATCAATTTATAAGATTTCCTTAAATATTTAAATGAAAACAAACTACAACAAATGATTTTATGGTTGTCATTTTTGCCACATTGTGCTAATTCCTTAAATCTAATTCTGTTCATCTTGAAAAATTTAACTGCGTATTGCACTATATTCAAAAGATCAAAAGACTTTGGTGCTGGGGTCTTTTCACTTGCAGCTATAGTCATGAGTGATCTTATTCACAAAAATTCATCTTGCTAGTTTGTGCTAGATGTTGTTGGTTTGCCTAATGTTGTTTTGGATGCTATCATGGTTGGTGTCCTTATGCAGATGCAATAGCTTGTATACCACAGTGCTTGGATGCTTTGTGCCTTAATAACCTTTATATTTAGGCTATTAATGATCATGGTGCTCGAATATGTTTTGCAAAATTTTTTATATCAAAAACTTACTTATGAGCTTTAGAAGGTGACACTCCTAGGTCCTTATCATCTACTTTGGATGAGTTGATGCAACATGTTGCATCTTTGTGGGGGATAGTGGTGGGTGTATTGATTGAAATTTTAAATACTATTACAAAACTTGGATCTAGCATTGAAGTGTCTTCCTTGTTCCACGATTTTTCCATTTCTTATGCACCTGTTCCCATGGAGACTGATTTAGAACAAAAAATCTAACACAATTTCACACTAAATCTGATTTACTTGGTTGGATATGGATTAGTAACACACTAACACTATGAGTTATGAGTACAACTTACTGATATGAGTCTAATGTACCTGATATTATGATGATGACATTGGGTCTATCATTCTATAATGCAAAGATGAGGATATGTATCTTTAGGGAAAGAAGGCATATTCAATTCGCACCCTTGTAGGTAACATTCCTTCCCTGAGCTATGTTAGAATTTGAATGCCATTTAGATGTTCAGGAAGAAAGTTCTGATTATATTGAAGCAATTGAATGGAGAATGAAAATACAAATCCAACAAGACAAACCACACAGGAAATGGACAAGTATTGCTCAGGAATTTATAGTATATTCATCATAATAATATCCGATGTAGAATAGATTACAAATACATAGAATTCGAATACATGAGGAATGAATTCGAATTCTCCAAGTGGATAAGACTATATCTAACTAAATCTCTAACTCAAGGTCTCCCAATCAATATCGAAGTCTAACAAATCAACTCTCCGATGACCAATAACTCCAACAGACAGTAACAACTAGTTAACTCAGTGCAACTGAGTGTGGTAGGTGAGTAAAAGTGCTCCTCCACATGCATGCATGGATTATCCATGCAAAGCATGTGCTAGCTAACTGATAGTGAGTCATATGAAGGTAATTGAAGGCTAACTATGGCTAACTAGGGCTAACTCCAACTAACTAAAGTAGGTTGGTGCCGAGACTCCCAGTGGCTCCTAAAATGTAGGGATTGGTCTAGGAGGTGCCCCCATTGATGCGTGCACATGCAGTAAGTGGCAGTTAACCTCTATCATTGTACCCCACACTTCAATGATTGGTACATGTGGTCCCATTGGGCCATGTGGACCCAATTTCACTAGTGGACTCATTTAATTAAATTAAGGTTCCTAAGTTAGGCAATAATTAATCTAATAGACATTTGACCAAGGGAGGATTAATAATCCTAACACCCCCATGAATCCTAACTTGGAAAGCTGTGGGCCCTGGTAACAAGACCATAGGTTACCCAAATACAACCTAGAAGATAATAGAAAAAATGCTGCTTAATACAACTGAGGAAACAGGGGAAAACCTCATCGAACCCCCCCCCCAAAAAAAAATAAGCAGGAAGATAGAAATCTGTAGGCTATCTTTAGAAGAAAGAAGCTTCCTCCTTTGAAAAATAGCTTGAGAAAAACACTGCTGCAAAAAATTGTAGCTCTATGTAGAAGCATGGTCCATCAGTGGACCTCTCAATGTACTTCTGAACTGATGACTCTGTTTGGTTCTGTTGGATGGTGAAGGTAGGGATAATCAAATCTATGCTTCTGTGGGACATGTAGCTGATCATTCACCATCATCAAGTAGCACTGACCTAGAACTTTGCAGCACCATTCTATGAGAGATAGTATAGCATGCTCATTTTGATAATGGGACCTAGTTCTTATTTTGTCTTCTAGAGCTCCAGCACCACTTCCAACTGCATCAAGAATATTTTGAGCCCATCTGGGCTTAGGATTCTGATTTGGAATGGGTATTGGATCTGGATCTAGAATCTCTTGAGATTTAGTCTCAATAATAGGACCATGCTGTATGTGATCTTCTTCATATGAATCTGAAACCAGTAGCACATCATCATCATCATAAAAAATAGGAGGAGAAATGGTTATACCTTCCTGTGCTACTGGAGGAGTATCATGCAGCTGATGTTCTTCAAATTGGACACCTTTTTCAATGAAGCATCTTCTGGTAGCAACCTCCATTAGTTTGTAAGATTTTGCATCATCTGCATATCCCAACAGAATGCATTCACTACTTTGGGCTTGGAAGGCCTTTATCTTGTCAAGTGGCATCCCGGCCCAAGCTTTGGAACCAAAAAATCTCAGATGAGAGACATTGGGCTTATAACCATGAAGTTCTTCGAATGGAGTCACCCCAACCACTGACTTGTGGGGCACCCTACTCTACAAATATGAAGCACAGTTTACTGTTTCATCCCAAAGAGAAGGAGGCATATTCTTGCCATGGAGAAGGCATGTTTCCATCTCTTTCAGTGACCTATTCTTCCTCTCAGCCACACCATTTTTCTATGGTGTGTATGGAACCGAGTGTTCCATTCAAATCCCCTCTGATTCACATAAATTTTGGAAATATCTTTTGACACATTCTCCTCCTCCATCAGATCTTATTGAATTGATCTTCTTATTGAAGCTGTTCTAAACCATAGCTTTAAAATTTTTAAAAGTCTCAAAAACTTCTGATTTTAGCTTCATGAAGTAGATCCAGTAGTACTTAGAACAATCATCAATAAAGGTCAAAAAATACCTGCAACCATTAATTGAATTTTTGGGAATAGGTCTAGCTACATCATTATGTATCAAATCAAGTGTAGAAACAAATATATGAGCCTTCCCAACATCATACTTATTTTATGGATGCTTACCTACAAAGCACCCAACACATACTCAATCGAAAGTTTGGATGGAGGGAAAACCTTCAACCATGTTATCATTGTGGAGCTGCTTCAGATATTTGAATTTGAGATGGCCAAATCTCTCATGAAAAATCTTGCTAGTGTTGTTAGCATGAGACAACAAAGTTGTAGGAGAAGAAAAAGGAAAGAAATGTGAAAACTCATAAGCTTTGGTATAGTGATTTGCAATACCTTTCTCTACAAGTTTTCCAGTGGCTTTTTCTGTAATCTCAACTGATTCTGAATCGAATGTGACCCTCTTGGGAGAGCCTGTATGTGTCATTTGGTAAACAAATAACAGTTTAGCAGCAAGGGAGGGCACATATAAGACATTCTTGAACTCACCATGCTTCGCTCTAACTGAGCGCCTTCCTTCTGTTGGAATCTAGAAATCATCTCCCATGTGAATATCAGGCCCCTTTGATAGTGAAAGAGTAGAGAAGGATTCTTTGGAGGAAACCATGTGGTTGGAGGCTCCAAAATCTATGATGTATGTTGAGGATGGAGAGAGAATTGCTTTCAAAGCATGACACCTTTCGACATATTCTGTCGAAGCTTCTTCATTAGGCTTCTTTGCTCTTGGAGGAGCAATGCTGTGCTGCTTGAGAAGAGCAAACATCTCACCAAGTTGCTTCCTCATACAATGCTCTTCAAGATGGTATTCCTTTTCACAATAAGGACATATCTTCTTTTCAAATTTCTTCTTCTTAGAGCCAGAGGCCCCTTTGTAGGCTTGTTGATTTGGTTTAGGCTTTGAATTAGCTGCCTTGGGATCCTTATTCTTTGATTTCCCCTTTGCTTGAGCTTTGGAGGAGTCAGTAACCAATAGAGCTTGATATTTGGAAGTCTAGATGACTCCCATTCGAGTCAATTTGTCTTGTTCTTTGATTAAGGACTCAGAGAATGAATCTAGAGAAGGTAGTTTCCAATTAGGAAATATTTCCCGCTTGGAATGAAACATAGAGACATTGACAAAGTACCCAGGACCTAGTTTTCTAAGTATTGAAAGGACATTCTGTTAGCGCTGGGATCCTGCCCATAGGTTCGGTGGAAAAAAGGGAATTCTCCCAGGAAACAACATAACCGCTATAGAATGTGCCTCTAGCCCTGTGCAGGGAGAGAGGGATCTCTCACTTGTTTTTAGGTTTACTTCACGTTGGATATTCGATCAAGAGCAGTCAGGAGGCTAGAATCTTGAATGGAACAAAGTGCATTAGTGTGAGATGTAGGTAGGGCTATCAGGGTAAGGGACAATTGGCAATGGAGTTGAAGGCCTAGGTAAAGAACATTTGCAGGAGGAAAAGAATGGCATGGGTTTATGGATAGAGGCAAGATAGCCATCGATCTTGCAATCAAGAGATATTTAGTAGGTGGTTAGTAGATGAGAGAGAACATCCCATCACGCAGAGCACCAACAAGATGAATTCCACGTAACTTTAGAAGAAACTTAATGAATGTCTAAAACAATAGGTGGATCATAGCATGTATTAATTCCAAACTATTATACACTCAGTTCAGACATGAAAGAAATTAACAAACTGGAATGAAAATAGGATGAACATTTTCACGTAAAGAAAATACATATTGAAAGAAGCAAGGACATAGGAATCTCTGCCTTGAGAAACGATTCTTCCTCTGCAATTTTATTCATAACATGGGTATCAGATATTATTTACAACAGAGAGCGTCATCTCTTGAAGGTTTCCCAACCCCCTAGCTAACTCCTTCTCCCCTTATCGGGAGTGCATTTATACTACTTCAGTTCTGAGATTAATCTCTGAAACAAACCTAAAAACTGTTTCTAGTCATAATCATGTGTTGACAGTCTAGAGAGTGGAACTATTGCCACGATTTACAAATATGAATAAACATTATGGAGCTATAGCACATGGACTGGAAACACAGATTTTTCTTTATCCTGGTATGTGAAAGTGATCCTTACGCTTCCTGCTGATGGTCAGTTGCCAACTCGGGCCGTTTCAGACATGCTTTTCTGCCTCCTTTGACTAGCTTGCTTCTTTCAGACCACGTTTCTCAAAGGATGACAAGAAGGCCTGTGCCCCAGTTCTTGACATTTTACCAGACCTTCTTTCATCTGGTAACATGGTTATAGGAGGGAACCGAGAAAAGGGTGGCCATGCACTTGATGATGATAAACATCTTAAGAGATTTATCATCCTTGTACTCCTCTCTCCCTCCTACAAGGAGGGTTTTATTACAGGCCACGTAGCCAGGGGTGTGTTTAACCTCCTCCTTGTCCATGGAAAGGTAGTTAATTGGAGATCATAGGGGCGGTGATGAAGGCTTCAGACCTCCACTATCCCAGACTGAGCATTTTCTCCAACAGCTCTGCCACCATTGTGTGTTGGGACTTCGGAGGTCGTGACAACCACTGGAGGTGTCTAAGAAGTGTCCTCGAGATGTAAAAACCCATGCACAATGCATATGAGGGTAGGGATGTGTGGAAAAAGTTGAACCTCCCTAGGTGTTTAACATCTGTGCCCTAGTGGTTGGAGATTTGCTGGTGCAGATAACCAGGACGACGAAGAAACACAATTTCATGTTCGCCAACCATCAATACCCCTTGTCGAACTAATTTCTCAAACCACATAGCCATGGATATCTGTGAAGAGACTCAACACTTCTCATAGTTCAATATTTACCTCTCACTACCTGTATATTTGCATACCTTGACAGCTTTAGAAGATGGAGCTATATAGGGCAAGCCAAAACGGTGTGGAGATGGCTATACTCTTGAATACTGATCGACATGACAGTAGCATGTGTGACGCCAGGGTGGGGATATTCTCTTCAAATGTTCAATTATATTATTTAATATGGATAGGATTCTAAGCACTTCCTGTGTGGTAGAAATCTTCAAGCCACTCGGTGTGTCCTTGGGGGCAAGTCTCGAGTCAAGGCTGTCACCTTGTTCTTGACTCCTCCATTCAGGCTAGCTCCTAACGAAGCCAAGGGGGGTAGACCCTATTAAATTACTAAGGCTAATTACTTAGTGTGACAGTGTTAGATTTATTAAGTTGTTTAGGATTTTTGAAATTAACCAGTGGAAACAAAAGATAACAAGATGCATGATTTAAAGCATATAAGCATAGTAATGACACTTAATATATATATAATCGAAAGAATTGATCAAAATAAATCACCAGTGCCTTAAATGGAGTCAACAGAGAAAATTATGTGCTTGCATGTGCTTGAATGAATGTTTTGCAAATGTCTCTTGGTAGATTTTAAATTAATGTGGAGAATGGATTAAATTAGGTGAAAAGGGGACTCCAGATATACCCGAGGGGTACTTGGAGTATGTCCAAAAGTGAAAATTCATGGCTACCCACAAGGTGTTTGTGGGATGGAACGGAGTCTCAGAGACTATTTTTCATAATGCACCCATCAGGGTGTGGCAGAGATCGGCGCCTCAAGGTCACTTTCCAGTTGTTCCCACTCCTTTAGGTATTTTGCCACCGCTTACAGTTTGTTTGAAGGCGTTGGATTTTTTCCTGATGGTTTGTCAATTTGGGAGGTGAAGACTAATTAATCTAGTCACTCAAGTGGTTTTTATGTAGCTTGACTGATTAGATGAACCACATCCAAGTACAGAGTATACACACTGGAGTCTTCGTTATTTTTAGTAAATTTTAAAATAGGTGTTCTTGTCAAAAAGAAAACCCTTCAGGAACCTATTTCAATCCAAGTGGATCTCAATTGGGGAATGAAGGAGGGGTTAATATTATTATGACTAACGAAACAAATGATGATAGTAGATGAAGCATAAACAGATCAGAAAACCACAATTTTCTAATTAGACTACCACGACCCTTTCTTCACCTTTCGGCTCAAAAGGAGGCTCGTGGGGTAAGTATTAAAATTACTTTGAAACCACTAGCTATGGAATATGGAAATGATTATAAGTCAAAGTATACTACCCTACATATTAGAAATACACTAGATTGAAAAAAGATGAACAAAAAGTAAAAAATGACACAGACGCAAATCCCGCCAGGGGGGATGGTGAATAGGCTCGAAAGAGCCTATTCAATTTTTTTTTTATTAGCAGTGATTACAATATAAGAAAACTAAAATTAATCCACTTTGGTCCTTGTTATCTGGGATCCAAAGGCTTACAACAAGCTTGTAACAAGCTAAACTAAAACACAACGGTGGGGGATGTTGGTTCTTTCTCTTCTCTGGGCAGACCCGGGTTTACTGTATTGTACCAAAAAAACCCCTAGTTCACTGGCCCTTTGAGAAAAAAACCGTAGAATGGCCTGAAGTCTCACCCAAAGTGATCCTATATGGGGTGGTTGAAGAATTAGGTTTCCTCAACCAGGTTCTGTAGAATCCTAGGTCCTCTTGACTCTAATTAACCAGCGAGATCTCTCAGCAAGGGATGTTTCTCTCTTCCTAGATGAATCTACTATGGGAATGGCTCTTATTGCATCAAAGCTTCTAGGATGATGCACAAACTATCTCTTTCGCTCAACTCTTAACCTGCGATATCTCACATCGCAGCTCCGCCGACAGTGCGATATCGCCTTTCTACGTTGTGATATTTCCTACAGTAAGACTCAGTATGCTCATCAACTCTCAAGGTCTAGAGGCTTCCTTTATGGGTATAATAACTCAGTTAACCTTCATTAAGGGTATTAAACAACTTCACTTAAGCTTCTACAGTTTAACATGCTTAACATCAATGACACTCAACTCGCTGAACTAAATATACAGACGTCACCTAACACAGTAGCTATTAACTGTTGTGAATCAAGCACTGATAACTCATATACAGAATACTCGACACATTCAACTTGCATTTAACCTTCTATGTTACTGTAAACTAAAGGATAGCATACATACATTCATTAACTGATAAGCAAAGTTCATGTAACAGATAATAGATAGTCAATAAGTAAAGCACAATCACATGAAACAGTCGCACAACACATGGATGTACGTGGTTCACTTCCAGGGAGGAAGCTACATCCATAGGAACTATGTTTATATTATATCTTAGAGAGTAACACAGTTCTGCTGCAACCTCTTATGCAGCTTGAGATCTTCTGGGAAACTCCACGCACACAGCTGGGAGCCCTTCTCCCCTAGATCTCTTCTCTTCCTATAATTCTTTCTTCTTACAATATACTCTTTCTCTCTCTCTCTCTCAATCCCTATAGATTGTTACATTCATGCTCAGGGAGCCAGCCATTGGTTACAGTAAGATAACTATAGACTTAACAACAGAACCAGGGCTCAACTCTTCCTCAATGTCTTACAATACTGGTGACAACTAGAACAACCCAACTGACCAACTGACCTCTAACCAACCTTTCATAATACAAAATACATGCTTAAATAGGTGGTTTGGAGGTCTCACCATGATACAACACTGTGGGCCTATCCCAACAGTAACCCAAAACCCTAACTGTGACAGTCGGCCTATCTGTACTTTGAACTGCCGCTTACTGGTCACACTGCAACTTCCTGCAGTCTTTTGCGATTTCTGGCACTGGTTGTGGGTATGGGCACCGCTTCCTCAGTTGCTCCCCTTCTGTCCTTTGTCTTTAATACCTCAGCCCATTGATCCTTTTCCATTTATGAGGGTAGTTGAGCCCTCTTGTCATCGCCGTTTCCTTAAATGCAGTGGTTGAGCTCTCTTCTCGGCCACTTCAAGTACTATCTCCTTTGACTTCCTTGTCTTCTTCGCTGAAACTGTCTTTCCTTCAAAAATTGTCCATCTTCTACCAAAAATAGCAGTTTTTCCTGTAGCTGCGGGGCCCTGCTCCAAAAATCCCCTAACACTTACTTGTGGCTCGTCCCCCAGCCCCTAACATCTGGTTTCTCTTTCTGTAGCTTCTCCTTGGCTTCCTGCGAAGTCCTTGCGAATCTCTCCTTGAGTCCTGTGACATCTTTGTCCATAGCTTCGACACAGTCTTGTGCCGCTTCGAGCATAACTTGAATAATCATGGGGTCTTCTGTGCTATCAATTTCACTCTTGCTTGCAGTGAACTCCTTGACCTTCTTCTCAACTGCATCGACCAGCTCTGCGATTTGTTCCTGATACGGTTGAAGCATGTTATTAAATTGTATCTGTTTTTATCGCAACCGCTGCGCTTCCTGTTGCAAACGGTTCATCTCTGTCATCTTCTTCATATTTGCAAGAGCTCCTAAGCTCTTGAATTCTTCCTTCATTGCTGCTACTGCATTTTCTATGTTCTGGATGCTTTGCTGCAAATCCAGTCTATCTGGGAGCTCTTCTAGCTCCGACCATGTCTTCGTTGCATCAGCTAGCAATGACTCTGCATCATCTATGTGACACTTCATCTGTGTTGAAGTGGTTCTAAAGGCCTGTGCCCTTGCTTCCTTGTCTGCCTCAGGTGTTCCTGGTGCTTGAGCCTCAAGCTCAACAATCTGCGTCTTGTGGTCTTCCTCCATCTTGACCACTGTCTCTTCCATAGCATTTTCTCTATCTGAAATTCTTCTTACTTTCTGCGTTAGAGGAAAGGAAAACTCTATGTTACACTAGGGTAACTCCAATGCGATGTTCTGTAGGACCTGACTGAGATCCTGTTCTCTTTCTTCGTATACTCTTAACTCCTTAGCCTTTGTCTAAAATCTTGTGGTGAGCTTTGCATTCTGTTGTCTCAGCTGAGTGTTCTCTTTATAAGTCGTTAGCTCTCTATCCCTGAGCTCTGTGGCTATCTGTTGCTGGATCATCTATAGTTGATCAACGTGGAATTGTGCTAGATTAATCTCGATAGGTTGTCTAACCTATATCTACACATCAATCATCGAAGCAGGGAAATGGATGCTCCCTGACGGTATCAGAACTGTATTGGTGCGATCCTTTGCAATGACTTCGTCATGGGAAATCGATGGTGTTGAGCTTTCTCCTACTATCGCCTTGACTGGATGAGCCTGCATCATGGCAGTATTCTCAGTTAGTGCTTTCAACTCCAGAAGCTGCTTATCTATCGTGCTCTGCAGCTTGTCCTACGATGCCTACATCACCTAAAATGAGTCCCGCATCTCCTCCTTCAATCTCACTATGATGAGATCATAGTCATCCTCTGTTAGTGCGGTCTCTGTAGTTGGCATTGAGGCTTTGAATTTTTTCCTCTTTTGTGCCGCTGGTGGCACTTCTACTGCATCTTTTCTCTTGACACCCACCTATGGCTTTTGCAACATCATCTTGTTTGACAGGACCTGGACCCTCTTCATCCTCTTTAAAGACATCTTCAATTACAGGTTTATGAGTGTCTTCATCAAGCTGTAAAATCCACACAAATTCCTCCATCTCTGTAAATACAACTTTATTTTCCTGAACATCACTTGATGATTGGCTTTGACCATTTCCTTTTTCCTGATTTACAGCTACTGCTAATCAAGCTACTGCCTGGGGGCTAGAACCACTATTACTTTCTACTTGCTTTCTCAGTGCTGCTTGCCTGGTCTTCGCTAATGACTTGTAAAGATCTTCATCCTCTTCTTTCTCTTTTTTTTTCCCTCACGCAGCCTCTTTCAAGTTTCTGCTCTTTTGATTGATATTTGTCGCAAAGCCTCTAGAGATGCCTGAATCTGACTTCCCATTTGATATTTGAGCATTTCTTGAAAAACCTTAGCAAACAGAGAGCTCAAATGTAACATCTTCGCAGTCCTTTTCAAACATTTCATTCAATCTGGATTCTTCCATACGAAAACTATACAAACCGTGAATTCCATTTCGATAATAAGCCTTTGTCTGCATGCTGAGTTTCACATCACTAAAACTAAGGATATGTCTTATTGTCTTCAAGGTTATAGTCTGTAAATTTGAGAGTAGGGACATATCTTAACAGTTCTCCATCTTCCTTTACATGAGGATCAATCGGGGGTAGTAGAATAGGAAACTTAGCACCCTTGGGAATGGTTACCTCTGGTGCATCCTCAACTCGTGGCACAATGTATACTGTTTCCATATGAAATTCTTCTTCATGCTTTGAGCTGGAATCTTCCACTATCTAATCTTGACACTTCATCCTTGGCATCTGCTTGACCTGTGGTGCACCTAATTTCACAGTCCTGGGCGGCGTCATCATAGCAGACTCGAGGCCACCACACTGGAATCGTCACAGGACGTCTTCTAAAGGTTCCTTCTCGGTCATAAAATGACTGGTGCAATACTCCAGACTGGTAATGGCTGTGAAAATGGGGAAACCAGCACTCTGTAATAGGAGTATCTCTGCACAGGGAAAACTCTTACAAATTGCTCTATAACTCTCAGAAATCGCAAAAGTAACCCTTCTGTTTGAATGATCTGTGTATTTATAATGAAGGCGATAATCTCTACAGCAACAGTCATTTAGGCTGGACACGTTGGCGGCATTTATTGCATGGACAAGACAACACCCGACGCCCTGATCCTCATTAATTACTGAAAATCCGATCAGATTTCCCTCAAAAATTGTGTGCAAGCGCCGGTCTTGACCAAGATTTACCAAATCTAGGACAATCATTGTACTGTTGCTGAATCTAGGGCAATGTATACCTGTCATATCTAGATTAATTTCTTGTCAGAAGGAAAAGTGACTGGCCCTCTTTCCTTTTCAAAATCGTCTTAACTGCATGGGGAACATTCCCTCGCTACGATGTCACACCGCATCGTCCTAAACCAAAAAGTTGGCGTGAAACTCTGCAACGTTCAAAAACTCCGCAGTCGTCCTATGACTTGTGCAAAATAATCTTTCCTGCTGCAATTCCTCCTACTTAGAACTTTTTCTGCTGGTGTAGACTAGTTATGGGTACAATGCCTCCTTTCAACTACACTGGACATCTGCACCACTTAGTTCTCTAAGTTAGGGTTGGGAGGTGGAGTGGCTATCACTATAAAGCTTAAGCCTACTGCCATTAATCAAATTAGGAACAAGTTCCCCATTCAGTTTACTGAGATGAATGACACCTCCTTCTGTAACTTGCTGAATCTGATATGGCCCCAACCAATGTGTCTTGAGCTTCCATGGAAACTTAAACAACTTGCTGTCATAAAGGAGCACTAGGTCTCCTGTCTGAAAAATATTGCTCTTGATGTGCCTTTCATGCCAAGCTTTTTTCTCGTGCCTTCTGCACTTTTTGATGAAATCCTGCGATGAATCTGTCTTCTTCTAAGCCAAGTAGCTGTGCTAATCTTTCATTCATCATATTTGTATCATCCATCTCAGTAATTTGAGCAATTCTTAAACTGGGAATAATATATTCCATAGGCATAAAAACCTCTTGTCCATACACCAAGCTGAAAGGTGTGTGTCCTATAAGTTTCTTGCATGTAGTCCTATAATCCCATAATACAACATTAACCCTGAGGTCTGAATCATCTCTTTGGCTGTTACAGATCTTAGTAAGAGCATTTTCTAGAATCTTGTTAAAATACTCCACCGTACCATTAGCTTGTGGGTGGTAGGGAGTGCTCTTATGGTGCTGTATCTGAAATTCCTCTGTCAAGGCCTCAAAAGTGCGATTCAAAAAATGTGTGCCTTGATCACTCATCAAAATTGTTGGACATCCAAATCTACTTATGATGTTTTCAAAAATGAACCGTGCAGCTGTAGCAGCATCACAATTCCTTACTACTTTGGCCTCTTCCCACCTGGTGAGGTATTCTGTTCCTGTGATGATGTATCTCGCACCAGTTCGTTTCCCTCGTGGGTTGATAGGACCCACGAAATCTATAGCCCACTTGTCAAATGCCCGCAGTGTGATCTGTGGTCGCAATGGCATTTCATCTCTCCTCGAAGGTTTTCCTACCCTCCGGTAGATATTACAGTATCTGCAAAACTCCTTAGTGTCTTTGTGCAAAGTAGGCCACCATAATCCTGCAGCTAGAATTTTCTGAGCAGTCGGCTTTCCTGTGAAATGACCTCCTGCGGTACCTGAATGTGCTTCTCTGATAATGGCCTCTTTCTCGTGTAGCATAACGCATCTACGCAGGACTTCATCTGGACCTAACTTGTATAAATGTCCTGTGATCAAAGTGAAGTCTGCTGCTTTAACAACTAACTGTTTCTTTTGCTGCTTAGTAAACTCAACTAGTGCCCACCTTGTAGTGAGAAAGTGAATAATATCTGTGTAATACTCATCTGCAATCTGGATAGAGAACAATTGCGCATCTGGAAAATTATCCTCTAAATTACTTGGTTCTTCTCCTGAGTCTATCCATGACAGATGATCAAGTCCGGCATTCAATCTCCCTGGTTTTACAATAATTTCAAAATCATACTCCTGAAATAGGAGTAACCATCTACAGATCCTTCCCCCTAACACTGGCTTATTGACCAAATACTTTAAAGCGAAATGGTCAGTGAACATCTTGAATGGGGCACTCAACAGGTAGTGCCTGAACTTCTGTAGAGCATACACCATAGCTAATCCTTCTCTTTCTGTAGTGGTGTAGTTCTTTTCTATGTTATATAACTTTTTTCTTGAGTACACGATAGGGTGATCGATACCCCCCTCTCCTGGCCGTGTTAAGACAATCCCCAGTGCAATGCCAGATGCATCCACATGTACATGAAATGGTTTGTTCCAATATGGAAATACTAAGATCGGTGCTGTAACCATCTTCTCTTTAAGAGTGTCTAAACTTTGCTGGCATTCCTCATTCCATAGGAATTTCACTTCTTTCTTTAACAACTTTTCCATAGGTGTTGTGATCTTTGCATAGCCTTTGATGAATTTTCTATAATACCCTGTATGACCAAGCACTGTCCTCAATTGCTTGACTGAGTTGGGTGCTCGAAGATTTACAATGATGGCAATCTTTGTAGGATCTACCCTTAAGCCTTGTCTGCAAACAATATAACCCAACAAAATACCAAATGGTGCACATAATATACATTTCTTCAAGTTAAGAGAAATCTGATATTTCCTACATTTCTCTAACATGAGCCTTAAATCTCCTATATGCTTTTTGATTAATCCAAATACAGTCCAATAGTCAAAATAGACTTCTAAGAATTTATGGATGCATTCCTTAAAGACAACAACTACTACTCGAGAAAAAATAGCTGGCGCATTTTTAAGACCAAAGGGCATTACCATATACTGGAATGAGCCCCATTCTGTCGCAAAGGTGGTCTTATGTCGATCCTCTGGATGGATTATTATCTGGTGATAGCCTAAAAAGCCATCAGTGAATGAGTAGATCTCCTGTCCTCCCACATTGTCTAAAACTTGATCAGTAAAAGGTGTCAGAAATGGGTCATGAAGCGATGCGTCGTTGAGTTTGTGAAAATCGACACAAATCCTAATTTCTCCTTTATTTTTATTTTCCTGCACAACCATGGGACTAACCCATTCGCTCTCTTCTACTGGCTCAATGATGCCTGCTGCTAGCATCTTATCAATCTCATCCTTAACTTTTTCTTTATAACGAGGATTTAATTTGTATGGACATTGCTTAACTGGCCTAGCATCCTCTTTCAAAGGTATCCTCATGACTCCCAAATCTCCTACTATTCCCTTCATCTCTATAAACTTAGTGGGAAATAAGTCTTGATAGTCATGTCACAAATCTGCGATGTGTCCTACCGTTTCATCATCCCAATAGTCTCCAATAGAGGCAAACTTTGGTTCTGTTTCTGTGCCAATATTGATCTTTTTAATCTTAATAGGCTCCGTGACATCTGGAATCTCTAGCTTTGGTCCATCAACTTCACGAGTCCCTTATGAATCTGGAATGTTGATACTGTAAGGATTCTCATCCTCATCACCTGGCTCTTCTCCGAGGTTGTAATACTCTAGCGCATGTTCTAACTGGATGGCCCAATCAGGATGAGTATACACTGGTAGGGTACAGTCATCAAATATCTTAGTATTTATAATATCTAGAGCCTGATCAATGCTTGGGTACTCAGATTCAAAAGTGAAAGTGAGTACAAAGCTGTCTATCATAACTGGCCATGTAATAATTCCTATGCGCAACTCTGTCTCGGTGTACCAGTTCCTTGGGACTGTGTCTAAAGTGTGAATGAATAGGTGAACCCATTCATCCTCTGGAATGTCCGACCAATTGTGTTCACAAATCTTAATATGTGACCTGGGATCACTTTCTCCTATATATTTCTACTGGAAACACTCCTTTTCATTAGAGAATATGATCACCATCAATCTCTTAAAATCATCCCATGATGCGATATTTTCTTTATGTGCATGCCACCATCTTGCAGGTGTGGCTCTTACTGCAAGGTCAATAGCTTCCATCCTCTGCTCATGAGGGATTTCCTGCTCAAACTGCTGTAAAAATTCATTGACATCTGCTAAGCCATCAAACAGTGGAATATCCTTAATCTCTATTCCAATCCATCGCAGTGACTTAGTCATAAATGGACATCTGCGAGCTGAAACTTCATAAAGTCTATTCTGCCAATTTTCTAAACCAACCTTCGAATCCGATGCACATGAACTATCACATCGCCAACTAATATTTCCTTCTGCGGTGGGATTGATATAATCACTCTGGTTAGTATTCATCTGATAGAAGCTCTCCATATTATGCACCTCCTCCTCTGCTTTGATAGGTTCAATGCATCGAGGACCCTGAAAAGGATCCAATGGTGCGATGACGCGAATCTGTTTATCCTCAAAGGTCATTTTTCTTTTCTTCAAATCGATAACAGCCATGTTATCAATTGCCCAATCAATACCTAATAAAGATGGATACAGTCTACTATCGCAAATAATTTCTATGACTTCAAAATTTGCAAAGCTATGAACTTCGTCAATATCAACTGGTACTTGCGGTAATCGACCCAATGGTGATACCCTCTACTGATTAGCTAATCACAGATGGATATGTGATCTGGATAACTTAGGGCTACCCATCTGTTCCCATGTCTGCTTAGTAAGAACATTTACCTCTGATCCTAAATCTAGAATTACCTCATCCATTTCAAACTCTCCAATTTGTGTTGTGAGTCTCATTTCTCTTCTTGTTCTTGTATGGCCCGTAATATTATGAACAACACACTACGTACTGCTCACGGAAGAAGACTTTTGATACTGATCTATGATGCATTGAAGCTATCCTATGGGTTTCTCATTTCTTACGAGTTTCAAGCAGCTCCGCAAGAAGGATTGTACACTTCCTGTCAACTCATCCTCTTCGCACCTTCCCGATGTGGTAGCCTGCGATATCTGCACAGGACTAACGCCACAAGGTTTTTGTTGTGGTACACCCCTACAAGGAAATATCTACGATCCTGATGGTGTAGGGTCAGTAAATAAAGTTTAAGCTTGCTGAAATGTTTCTTTGTTCTTCTGCAGGTTAAGTGGGGTAGATTTATCAGTGGATTTGCGCACCCACTTCGGTCTTGTATTCTTTTCGGCATCCTGCGATGTCCTACTAGTAGAAGCACCACTGCATGTCACAAGATTGACTCTTGGTTCTAGTTCTTTCTGCTCAGTAGCAATAAGCTGAATATTCTGGTTTACTGCTGGCTTAGGATCCTTAATCTTGGCCATCAAGATAGGACATTCTTCTATAGTATGATCATAGGACTTGCAATACTTACATGTCGTGGTAGGGTTCTGACAATCTCTAGAATAATTTCCTATGGCTCCATAGTTGTAACAAACAATCGGTCCACGGACACGGCCAAAGCCTCCACCATGGCCTCATCCTTTGAATCCTCCACCATGGCCATCATGAGCCGGTTCATGCTATGGACCTGCTGCTGGTCCGGATGTCTCTGACTGGACTCTGTAGAAGTCATGTTTTCTCTCTATCATGAGATCATAAGCTCTGCAATTATTTTCATCATGTCCTACTGACTTACAGAAGTTACAGTATAAATTCTTAGGAGTTTGTACATACTTCTGAAGTAAAGGTAATTTTTGTTGTCTATGTCCTCTTGTTCTATAGATTTCACACCATGGCCCTTGATTCTGTACTAAGGGGTTAGGAGCCCCACTTGCTAGATACTCAACAAATACTGGATAGTTATCTTTGGTATGGCCATGTCCTTTACACTCTGTACACCATAATTCTTGTTCAACCTCTTTTCCTTTCTTAATCTCATGTAGCTGTAAAGTGAGATTGGCTAACTGATTCTGCAAGTTTGTCATACCTGCACTAGTCTCAGCTAAAGGTGAAGCCTCTAGTTTCATTGCCATCTCCAATGCTTCATCCTGCGTATGGAGTTTCTGTTGCATTAGTGGAAGTCTGATATGAGGGAGCAGTGCTGTGATGAACCATTCCTTATGCTGCTCCGGCACAAACTCAAAACTAAGTTGGTCTATAAGAGCTTTAAATTTCTGATCAAAATCCCATACTGACTCTGTGGGTAACTGTTTGATGTCTTTAAGTTCTGTGATACACTGTGACTCAGACTTGGGTTTCTTAAATTCCTTAATCATTGCGGTCCTGACCTCTATGAGTGTTCTGTTCTGTGCTGATGTATACTTCATATACCATGTTAAAGCTCTTTCTCTAAGTGTAGTGGCCAACTGGACAAGCTTAATATTGTCATCCTGGATCTGTTTAATGGTCCATACAGCTTCACATAGGAACCAATGCTGTTCTGGGTCTTTTGCCCCTGTATCCCTAAAGGTAGGTAATTTCATGTCATCCCCCATTCTGTTTCTATGAGGTGGATTCTGATTTGCTGTATTACTACCACTTGGCAGTGTAAATGTAGGTGGTGTAAAGGTAGTATGTACTGTGTGTGAACTACTAGATGGAGTTCCTATGGGATTATTCTGAGTCCTGATTGGTTTCTGTGGGGTATAAGGGTGGTAATGGATACCCCCTGCTGTTCTTTATTTATTACTTTGAATCTATTCTCTAGTACTGTCTGAACTGTCTTCAAAGAAGGAAGATCTGAAATCTACTTTATATCTCTTACCGCTACGTGTACATCCAATTTCTTCAGAATCACTCTCAAACTCTTGTGACATTACACTTACTTAACTTATTCATTTGAGAATATATCCAGTACTCCTTTTTCATACAATAACATCTTAAGGAACAAATTTAAAGAGTTCAAGTACTTACTGCGATATCCTTTGAAGAAGTACCTCTCTGCTTCACTGAAACTCTTTCTTTGATCAACTGTAAACTCTGTAATGAAACCTTCCAGCAAACTCGCAAGCCAAAAGTCTACTACTCGCGAAATGGGATTATCTACGCTCTTCACAGTGTGAATCGACTCTGGTGTCTAGACAATGTTCCTTTTCTTCTTGAATATATGCTTATCATTCAACTTTGACAACCAATCATACAACTCATTTGCATAGGTCGCAAAAAATATCTCATGCAGGTCTGTGAAGATATGTTTCTGTAACCAGTCCTCTGTACTTAGCCTAGGACTTTTGTTTTCTTTCTTAGCAAATTATCTTTCCTTAGACTCAACTCACTGGTTAAGTTCTTCTTTAGTAGGATGCCAACAAAACATCAGTTCTTCAATTTGTTCAAAACTGGCATCAGAACCATTTGTTGGTTCTTTCTCTTCTCTGGGCAGACCTGAGTTTACTGTATTGTACCAACAAAACGCCTAGCTCACTGGCCCTTTCGTCGACAGACCGTAGAACGGCTTGACGTCTCACCCGAAGTGATCCTAGATGGGGTGGTTGAAGAATCAAGTTTCCTCAACCAGGTTTTGTAGCATCCTAGGTCCTCTTGACTCTAATTAATCAGCAAGATCTCTCAGCAAGGGATGTTTCTCTTCCTAGCTGACTCTGCTATGGGATTGGCTCTTATCGCATCACAGCTTCTAGGACAATGCGTAAACTGTCTCTTCTGCTCAACTCTTAACCTACGATATCTCACACCGTAGCTCCGTCGACAGTGCGATATCGCCTTTCTACGCTGTGATATTTCCTACAGTAAGACTCAGTATGCTCATCAACTCTCAAGGTCCAGAGGCTTCCTCTCTGGGTATAATAACTCAGTTAACCTTCATTAAGGTGTTAAACAATTTCACTTAAGCTTCTATAGTTTAACATGCTTAACATCAATGACACTCAACTCACTGAACTAAATATACAGACGTCACCTAACACAGTAGCTGTTAACTGTTTTGAATCAAGCACTAATAACTCATATACAGAATACTCGACACATTCAACTTGCATTTAACCTTCTATGTTACTATAAACTGAAGGATATCATACATACATTCATTAACTGATAAGCAAAGTTCATGTAACAGATAACAGATAGCCAATAAGTAAAGCACAATCACATGAAATAGTCGCACAACACGCGGATGTACGTGGTTCACTTCCAGGGAGGAAGCTACATCCACGGGAACTGTGTTTATATTATATCTGAGAGAGTAACACAGTTCCACTGCAATCTCTTATGCAACTTGATATCTTCTGGGAAACTCCACGCACACAGCTGGGAGCCCTTCTCTCCTAGATCTCTTCTCTTCCTATAATGATTTCTTCTTACAATATACTCTTTCTCTCTCTCTCTTTCTCAATCCACTGGTTACAGTAAGATAACTACAGACTTAACAAAAAAACCAATGCTCAACTCTTCCTCAATGTCTTACAATACTGGTGACAACTAGAACAACCCAACTGACCAACTGACCTCTAACCAACCTTTCATATTACAAAATAGATGCTTAAATAGGTGGCCCGAAGGTATCACCGTGATACAACATTGTGGGCCTATCCCAACAGTAACCCAAAACCCTAACTGTGACAGTCGGCCTATCTGTACTTTGAATTTCCGCTTACTGGTCACATTGCAACTTCCTGCAGTCTTCCGCGATTTTTGGCGTTGACCGTGGGTATGGGCACCGCTTCCTCAGTTGCTCCCCTTCTGTCCTTTGTCTTTAATACCTCAGCCCATTGCTCCTTTTCCATTTATGAGGGTAGCTAAGCCCTCCTATTGTCGCCGTTTCCTTAAATGCAGTGGTTGAGCTCTCTTCTTAGCCGCTTCAAGTACTATTTCCTTTGACTTCCTTGTCTGCTTCACTGAAACTGTCTTTCCTTCAAAAATTGTCCATCTTCTACCAAAAATAGCATATTTTCCTGTAGTTGCGGGGCCCTGCTCCAACAGGGGAATCCTTCGGGAAGTTCTGGTTCGCCTAAGCGGTTAGAAAACGTGCAGAGTCTCCTTCTCTTTTTTGTTAAACCTGCTAAAAAAAACAGCGAGAAATTAAAATCAAATGTGCCCAAAAACACTTTGAAAGTGTTTTGGGTTACCATGCTAGTTATCGAAAAAAAACTAAGTAAAAAATTGTTAAAAGGGGCTAATCTAGTTTTGCAAAAAGGAACCAAGGAAAGCAAGCTTTCCTTGGGATCTTGGATTTCTTTTTGGGCAGCCAATGAGATATGCACTTTTCTTGTAGAATTTAAATCTTTAAAGAATGAAAGAAAGAATCTACCTTATGAGAAAGCTTTAGATCTATGATTTAGCTACTTGTACAAAAGGAAATTTCTACACCTAGATCTATCGTTATGAAATGATATTCTTTATGAAATTATAGATCTAAGCAAAAATACTCTTATGAACTAGATCTAACAATATATAATCATTTCTTAGAACTAGATCTGATCATAAGAGGAAGAAAAAGATAACCAGAAGTTTAATTTTTTTTTAAAGAAAGGAGAAGAAAAGGAGAGAAGGTGGGCTCGTTGCTTGAATGGAACAAGTTGAAAGGAGGCCCTTTTGTGGAGCACTGATAGACAGAGTCTTGAGCTTATTGGATAAGGAATGGCGTCAATCTTGATCCACACCTTCATCCAATTGAGAACCTACAACTAGATAACACAAGCCTGCACAACACCTCATGAGATCTGGATATACATGTATAAAGCAACAAAAATGAAAGCTCATGCAAAAATAATCTTATTTAAGCATATACCTGGAATTCTTGAGCATACATAATATGGATAAACAAGAGAAAGTAATATAACTTGCCTAGTTTACACCCTTACTTGATTCAACCAAATCCTTGAAGCCAAAAAACAAAAGCAACACATAAATTGGAAAGAAATTGCAGTTACCACATTAGCAGCATGACACTGAGAATCCACACAAACACATGCACTACACGGTATAGCCTCCAAAGCTTCTTTATTCACAATAAAAATATAGCAGTATTACAATGGCAACATCTCCTCAATCCAACTCTAACTATATTGGAAGAGGTAGCCTGTGCTTTATTTATACAAAAAACAGGAGATCTAGCCCAGGGGGGGCGCAAATCCCAAGGAGACAGACCACTGTAGCTTAGGGAGAGTCAATCAATTCTGATCTGAAGCTGAACTGAGCCTGCTTGTCAATCAGGGGGCTAATTTAGCTGACACATCAACCCACAAATGGACACATCAATCCACAGAGCTTCCAGGAGAGCTCACACGCGTGGAGAAGAGAGAGAGGGTGCAATTCCCCATAAAGGATGCTGAAGATCAACTCTGGATCTGTTCAGATCACCTCATTCAGTCAAGGATTTGTCAGATCCAATCAATCTAGTTCAGATCTGACTGATTTCAATCAAATCGGCTGAGAATCCACTGATCTAGGATTTGGGATTTGCTCCATTATTCATCAATTTATTAATTAAAATAATCAATAATTGATTTTTGGGGATTTCTGACCCGAGTGATGGAAAATCACTCAAAACTTGAAAAAAGAGGGTTCATGGGTTTACATGCTGCTCTTAGCTTGAAAATGAGCACCTACATGACTGGAATTGATTATTTGGCCCACTTTTATTACAAAACCAAATTCTCCAATTAAACTATTAAAAAATAGCCTAAGTTTTGGACAAATTAAATTTTAATAAAAAACACTGAAAAAATTAAAAAATTAAAAAAAATTGAAAAAAACTAGGGGGGACTTAGACATGTTCATATGACTCGACCATGATGCTTAGCATGTTTATATAGTTGCACATAGACTCCAATAACCTCAATAGGCATAAATGCCAAGTCGACCACCCCAACTTTGGAGGTATGGAGTGAAAAACTCAGAAATTATCAGTCGTTTATTCAACAACCAATAATAACCAAGGGAAAAAACACCCTGGGCTGATCGGATCGACAAATAAATTCTAAGAGACCGAGTCTTTTACATACATTAACTATGCTAGAACATTTATTACCACTCCCCCAAGGGAGTATGAACATGTGATATAGTACAACATGTTAAATTTTCATATGCTTAGCTAAGACATCAGTATTTCATTTCATTTTCATGACAAAATCCTATAAACAAGATCACTGAAAGATAGACAAGCACAACCATAAAAAAGGAACACAAAGATTTATCTTGGGAAAACCCTAAAGGGAAAAACCCAGCAAAAGCTTCCTCAATATAGATGCCCCAAAAAGATAAAAGATAAAACCATCAAGGAGATCAAAACCTGATCCTCCTCCTTCTCTAGCTACTTCTCTTCTCCACTAATGTGCTACACAAGTGAGAGTGTGTGTGTCTCAAATGAGGAGCACTACACCTCTATTTATATTCATCCGTTCACTTAAGTTAACTCATTTGACATGTAGGCCCGAGTTAAATCATGTAGGCTCGAGTTACACATGTAGGCTCAAGTAACCACACTGGGGTGCTGATGACCCACCTTTACAATTATAGGTGACTACCTCATGACTCTTATTAGTTCTTCCGATCAGGAGCATCGTGGTACAATGTAATACAAGTGGTTCTCCCGGTAGGACCATCGGGGACCACAAAAATATACATATAGAATATTCTTCGAAGTTACAATATTTCAACACTCCCCTTAACGAGAAGGGTATTCTACAGCAACATCAACAACAACAAGAGTAGAGATAGGGGACATCATCAACATCAGTAGGGTAACACATCTATAAATCATTGGAAGCTTTTCAACATCATGTAGTCTTCATCTTCAATCTTCAGTCTTCATCATCAGCAACATCTTCAGTCTTTGATCAACAACATCTTCAGCATCTTTGATCTTTCAATTAGCAACGACATCTTCAGCACTTGGACCTTTCGATCAGCAACATCTTTAGTACTTTGACTATTCTATCAGCAACAACATCTTCAGCATTTTGACCTTTCAATCAGCAACATCTTCAACACTTTGACTGTTCGATCAGCAACAACATCTTCAGCATTTTGACCTTTCGATCAGCAACATCTTCAGCACTTTGATTTTTCGATCAGCAACAACATCTTCATCATTTTGACCTTTCGATCAGCAGCAACATCATCATCATCATATTCTGATCTGTCAATCATAATCATCATCACATTTTGATCTTTCGATCAGAAACATCATCATCATACTCTGATCTTTTGATCAGAAACGTCATCAACATAGAAACATCATCATCATACTCTGATCTTTCAATCATAAAAATCATAATCATAGTGCGTCGTCATCATACTCTGATCTTTAGATCAGTACGTCATCATCATCATACTCTGATCTTTCGATCAGTATGTCATCATCATCATACTCTGATCTTTCGATCAGTATGTCATCATCATACTTTGATCTTTCGATCAGTATGTCATCATACTCTGATCTTTTGATCAATACGTCATCATCATACTCTGATCTTTCGATCAGTACGTCATCATACTCTGATCTTTCGATCAGTACGGCATCATCAACATACTATGATATTTCGATCAGTACGGCATCATCATCATCAGAAACAACCTACAATCCACAACTCAAAGACAAAAAATCTTTGGATCATTTTTGGACTTAAAGTCCAGGGATGATACAATCCCACCACATTCTCGACAACCGAAGTTATCGTATTGATTATGGGAGAATTAGTCCCTATAACTTTAGGACTAAGTCCAAGGACGATGCAATCCTACCACATTCTCGAGGATCAAAGCCACTAGATTGATTACGAGAGAATCAGTCCCTATCACTTTAGGACTATGTCCAAGGATGATGCAATCCTACCACATTCTCGAGGACCGAAGCCACCGGATTGATTACGGGAGAATCAGTCCCTATCACTTTAGGAATATGTCCAAGGATGATGCAATCCTACCACATTCTCGAGGACCGAAGCCACCTGATTGATTACGAGAGAATCAGTCCCTATCACTTTAGGACTATGTCCAAGGATGATGCAATCCTACCACATTCTCAAGGACCGAAGCCATTGGATCTATTATGGACAGATGTTGCGGGATGATACAATCCCTCTTCATTCTCTAAGACCGAGGTCTCCGGATCACTTTAGGGCATGTGCCCAGGGATGATACAATCCCGTCACGTTCTCGAGGACTGAGGTCACCGGATCTATTATGGACAGATGTCCCAGGATGATACAATCCCTCTTCATTCTCGAGGACCGAGGTCTCCGGATCACTTTAGGGAAAATTCCCAGGGA
>LPNX011146857.1:718198-753148 GCA_001517045.1 Pseudotsuga menziesii
ATCATATATATCTTTAGTATGGGAATACTGAAACATCATCATCTCTATATTTAGTATAGAAATACTGAATCGCCATCATCTGCATCTACAATATTATCATCTGCATCTTATCTTGTATGTAGAAATACCGGATTTCTACGTGTTACGTCGGAACACAGGGTTCTTTGTCATCACAACTATGGTTATCACATAGAATCATTGTAGTGTCCATCTTCAGGTCAAAGAGACCTGATATCAGCTTCTGAAGCCATATGGCTTCACAACTTAGTAGAGCAATCTGCTATGTATTCTGCTTCAACCGTGCTAAGAGAGACACTGGACTGTTTCCTGCTAAACCATGAACTCATAGCAGACCTCAAACAAAAGCATATAATTGATGTGCTTTTCCTATCTGAGATACTTCCATCCCATTCTGCATCTGTGTAGCCACACAATCTATACTCATGGCTACCATCATAGTATAGACCAAAGTCTATAGTCCCTTTCAGATATCTCATCACATGTTTTGCAGCTACTAGGTGAACCCGTCTTGGTTGAACACGATATTGACTTAAGGTGTTCACAGCAAAACAAGTGTCTGGTCTGGTATTTGTTAAGTACATCAATGACCCAATGATCTGTCTGTAGTGAGTCAGATCCACTAACTCTAATGAGTCATTAGCTAACAGCTTCAAGTTGGAGTCCATGGGTGTGGCCATGACTTTGCATTGCAACATATTGAATCTCTTCAATATCTCTACCACATACTTTCCCTGGTTGAGAAATATTCCTTCTGAACTTTGCCATACTTCTAGACATAGGAAATAATGCATTAACCCAAGGTCTTTCATCTCAAATTCTTCTGGTAGTTTCTTTTTGCTTTCCATGATCTATTTCTCATTCCCTGTCAAGAATAAGTCATCCACATATAGTAATATAATGACATGTACATCTTCTACAACCTTGTAGGAAAGGTTAGGATCAACTTTACTCTTGGCAAAGCCCATGCTCATCAGGAAACTATCTATTCTTCCATACCAAGCTTTGGGAGCTTGCTTCAGGCCATAGATGGCCTTCTTCAACTTGGATACTTGATTCCATCTGTCTTCAACTTCAAATCCTCGTGACTATTCGATTTAAAACTCTTCCTTAATCATACCATTAAGGAAGGCTTGTCCTTACTTCATCATGGAAGAAATTACCATGATAGTTTTGAAGGAAGTGTACTTTGCTTCCTAGAGTAATTGTCTCTTCGGAATTAATTCCCTCTTTTTGATAGAAACCTCTATCCACAACTCTTACCTTATATCTTATCTTGCAAATCCATTTGGAAGATACCACATTCTTGGTTTCTGGTTTGAGTACTATATCCCAAAAATAATTCTAGTATCATAACATCTTCTATGAGTTTGTCTTCTCAAGTCATCAACATATCCTAGTCTTCTGCATTCAAACTTGAAGGTTGGAACCCACTTTACTCTTGGTAAAGTCTCGATCCTTCAAAAATCTATCCATCATGTCGTACCATGTCGAACTCAGATATAATTTTCTGTAGTCACTCCCCTTGAAGTGGAGTATCATCTTCCCTCTTCATTCTGTATAGGTGGTTCTATGCTTGATACATACTGGTCAATAGAGTATGTCATGTCATAGTCTATTCTTTTTGGGGAGAATCACAAACCTTGCTTTGTACACTTGTTCCATCATATCGTATACATCATTCCCCATGATCAACTGTTATTCTTTGATCATAGCTTCTTTCATAGCATTCTTTTCTTCATCTTGAGTTATCTCTTGTACCCATGGTGGTCTTCATCCTTCAAGGTGGATCTACCACTCTCTGAAGCTCTTTCTTCCGTCATGGTGTCTCTGACCCTGGGAGCTTCAGATTCATGTTTATTGGAGTGAATCTTGAATTGTCATCACTTGTTCTTCGAAAAGTCTCATCCTTCTTTTCTTGTAGGAGGTTGTACATGACCTTTCCTACAATTCAAATGCAACATTTGCATGGTTAGAACTATTTCATAAAACATATTCATAATGACAAATTCTTATGCATCATGCAACTGTTTAGTCAATACATATCTCACATAAACTTTCTAGATGCCTTCCATCTCCACCATGACATTATTGAGATTGTGCACTAATCCAATATGTCAGCAAAGAGGTTTGATAAGTAGCAATGGAGAGTTGTATATCACCATGAGCTACTTACCCATCACATGCATATTAGTAGTATACAGTCATTAATGCAAACAATCTATCATGCATAACACATCAATCAAATGTATAACAAAAAAATATCATGAAATGACAATTGAATACTTATATTTTATTTGTTTTGTGGGTAGTTGATCATTCCGCTTTATCATCTTCTTCATTCATGAAATCATCATTTCTTATCCAAATGACAAGAATTGAGTTCTTGATATTCCTCATCGCTTGAGGGATCTTGAATCTTTGAATGGTGAGAGCTTGATCTTCAATTGCTCCCATCTTCTTCTTCTCTTCTTATGAGTCAAGCTGAAAGAAATTACTTCCTTCTGGAATACATTCGTTGCATGAATCCCATGATCCTGGGAGACCATTCAAGGTGGCTATCACCACTTCTGCAATCTCCACTTCTTCTTCTACTGCTTCAAGTTGTTCTGCATTCTCGATCTTCACATTCTTCAACTGTTTTCTCAAAGCCATCTTCTGATTTAAGTTCTTATCTTCAAATAGCTTGATCAAGGAATCAAACATCTTCGGTGTCTTTAGGGAAGACACTTGTGGTACAAGTTGATCCGTGATTGAATCAACAATGATCTTCTTGGCCTTGATCAAGTTCTTCTTGTGTAAGGCGTTGAGCCTCATCTCCGTATGGAACATGAACCTATCTGTTTATGCAGGTGTCCAATTCATTTTATTTAGAGAGATCATATACTTCCATGCTTGGAATTTGTTAACTTTACCAAGCTTATCATCAAGCTAATGTGATAGATCACTTTGAAATAAGAACCTCAAAATCAAATAGCAAAAGATTAGATCTTACCGATTTGAGGTGTCCGTCCTGCTTCAGAGCTAGCTGATTTAGGGTTTGTCAGAGAAAACCTAATTTTAAAAACTTGGAATATTTAATATCTGATTGGATATAAAGATATATCTCTTCAAATGGAGCTGTCTAATGTACTCCTTTTCTGAAAACAGTGGAGGGAAGCTCCCGGAGCAGGAAGCCCTAGTTTTCCAATTTCTTCTGCAGAAATGCATGTAACTGTTTCTATGATTCTCTGAAATTACTGCTTCTATGTGTCTAAAATTTCTAACTGAGGTAACCTCACATGTCCTTGATCCAACACCATAGGTTTCATCAGAATTGGTTTCACCAATTGGGATTTATGATCCTTTTCCCATGGTGACCTGTTACAGGACTATTCAGAACAGTGAAGTTGTACGGACTGCCACGTGTCACTGTCTCATCTTCTGGTTCTGAAATTCGGACCACAGAAAGTAAATTCCGTGATATTTATGGAACAGCTTCAGGAATTAAATTTGGACCTCTATAGCCCAAGCAATAGTAATGTTCCCCAGGTGTCGTATTTAGGGATGAATTCTAGAAGAGGCTAGAACCCTAACTTGGAGGGATAATATCTCCCAAAATATAGTGCATATGAGGCTGAATTTTGGACACCGTGTACATCCGGATTTTATGTTTTTCCTCTACAATGTTCAGATCCTGAACCTTATCCAATATGGGGATATAGCAAATGTACCAAAAATTAGCAGTTTTAGTATTTAGGATTTTTCTAGCTCGGGGTCAAACTAGGGTTTGATTTTCCCGGAGTTTCACCCAACCAAAAAACTTGATCCAGGTCTCTAGAATTCGATTTTGATGAGGAGAGAAATCCTATGCTGGGATCACTCAAAAAATTCTTCTTCTGCAAGAATCCCTAATTTCCCGCACTGAAAACTGAAAATGCTTGGAATCGAATTCCGCTTCGACAAAAAGATATGCCCTTCAATGGAGAGTCAGCCTAGCCTTCTTTTGCTGATCAATTGTGGAGAGAGAACCAAAAAGCAAGAATCGCTAGATTCTATAGCTGCACAATGTCTTCTTTTCAGGGTGGCTCTGATACCATGTTAAATTTTCATATGCTTAGCTAAGACATCAGTATTTCATTTCATTTTTCATAACAAAAGCATATAAACAGGATCACTGAAAGATAGACAAGCACAACCATACAAAAGGAACACAAAGATTTATCCTGGGAAAACCCTAAAGGAAAAAACCCAACAAAAGCTTCCTCAATATAGGTGCCCCAAAAAGATAAAAGATAAAAGATAAAACCAGCAAGGAGATCAAAGCCTGATCCTCCTCCTTCTTCAGCTACTTCTCTTCTCCACTAATGCGCTACACAAGTGAGAGTGTGTGTTACAAATGAGGAGCACTACACCTCTATTTATATTCATCCGTTCACTTACGTTAACTCATCTGTCATGTAGGCTCGAGTTAATCATGTAGACTCAAGTTACACATGTAGGCTCAAGTAACCACACTGGGGTGCTAATGACCCACCTTTACAATTAGAGGGGACTACCTCATGACTCTTATTAGTTCTTCCGATCAGGAGCATCGGGGTACAATGTAATACAAGTGGTTCTCCCGGTAGGACCATCGGGGACCACAAAAAGATACATATAGAATATTCTTTGTAGTTACCATATTTCAACACAACAAAGTTTCCCAGAAACAAGAACGAAGGTCTTCTGAAGTCCAAACAAGTTATCCTTGTCTGGTTCTCCAGGCTCACTTGATAAAAAACCAGTAAGTACAACTTAGGTGGTAACAAGCCCAAAGAGAAGGAGGTAGATTCTTTCCATGGAGAAGGCATGTTTCCATCTGTTTCAGTGATCTATTCTTCCTCTCAGCCACATCATTTTGATGTGGTGTGTATGGAACTGAGTTTTCCATTCGAATCCCCTCTGATTCACAGAAATTTTGGAAATCTCTTTTGACATATTCTCCTCCTCCATCGGATCTTATTGACTTGATCTTCTTATTGAATTTGTTCTCAACCATAGCTTTAAAACTTTTAAAAGTCTCAAAAAATTCTGATTTTAGCTTCATGAAGTAGATCCAGCAGTACCTAGAACAATCATCAATAAAGGTCAAAAAATACTTGCAACCATTAATTGAATTTTTGGGAATAGGTCCAGCTACATCATTGTGTATCAAATCAAGTGTAGAAACAACTCTATGAGCCTTCCCAACATCATACTTATTTTCTGGATGCTTACATACCAAGCACCCAACACATACTCCATCGAAAGTTTGGATGGAGGGAAAATCTTCAACCATGTTATCATTGTGGAGCTGCTTGAGATATTTGAAATTGAGATGGCCAAATCTCTCATGAAAAATCTTGCTGGTGTTGTTAGCATGAGACAACAAAGTTGGAGGAGAAGAAATAGGCAAGAAATGTGAAAACTCATAAGCTTTGGTATAGTGATTTACAATACCTTTCTCTACAAGTTTTCAGTGGATTTTTTTGTAATCTCAACTAAATCTAAATCGAATGTGACCTTCTTGGGAGAGCTTGTATGTGTCATCTGGTAAACAGATAATAGGTTAGTAGCAAGGGAGGGCACATATAAGACATTCTTGAACTCACCATGCTTCGCTCTAACTGAGCCCCTTCCTTCTGGTAGAATCTGTCAATAATCTCCCATGTGAATATTAGGCCCCTTTGATAGTGAAAGAGTAGAGAAGGATTCTTTGGAGGAAACCATGTGGTTGGAGGCTCCAGAATCTATGATGTATGTTGAAGATGGGGAGAGATTTGCTTTCAAATCATGACACCTTTTGACATCTTTTGTTGGTGCTTCTTCATCAGGCTTCTTTGCTCTTTGAGGAGCAATGCTGTGCTGCTTGAGAAGAGCGGACATCTCACCAAGTTGCTTCCTCATACAATATTCTTCAAGATGGTATCCCTTTTCACAATAGGAACATAAATTCTTTTCAAATTTCTTCTTCTTAGAGCCAAAGGCCCCTTCGAAAGCTTGATGATTTGGTTTAGGCTTCGAATTAGCTACCTTGGGATCCTTCTTCTTTGATTTCCCCTTTTCTTGTGCTTTGGAGGAGTCAGTAACCAATAGAGCTTGATATTTGGAAGTATAGATGACTCCCATTTGAATCAATTTATCTTGTTCTTTGTTTAAGGACTCGAAGAATGAATCTAGAGAAGGTAGTTTCCAATCAGGAAATATTTCCCACTTGGAATGAAACATAGAGACATAGACAGAGTACCCAAGACCTAGTTTGCTAAGTATTGAACGTACATTCTATTAGTACCGGGATCGTGCCCATAGATTGGGAAAAAAAAGGGCTCTCTCCCGGGAAACAACATAACTGATTTAGACTGCGCCTCTAGCCTTACGTAGTCAGATAGGGATCTCTTACTTGTTTTTAGGTTTACTTCACGTTGGATATTCGATCAAGAGTGGTTAGGAGGGCATACTCCTAAATGGAACAAAGTGCGTTAGTGTGAGATGCAGGTAGGGCTATCAGGGTAAGGGACCATTGGCAATGAAGTTGAAGGCTTGGGTAAAGGACGTTTGTAAGAGGAAAATAATGGCGTGGGTTTACAGACAGAGGCAAGATAGCCATCGATCTTGCAATCAGGAGATATTTAGCAGGTGGTTAGTAGATGAGAGAGAACATTCCATCACGTGGAGCACCAACAAGATGAATTCCACATAACTATAGAAGAAACTTAATGAATGTTTGAAACAATAGGTGGAGCATAACATGTATTAATTCCAAACTGTTATACACTCAGTTCAGACATGAAAGAAATTAACAAACTAGAATGAAAACATGATGAACATTTCAAGTAAAGAAAATACATATTGAAAGAAGCAAGGACATAGGAATCTCTACCTTGAGAAATGATTCTTTCTCTGCAATTTTATTCATAACACATGTATCATATCTTATTTACAAAGGAGAGCCTCATCCCTTGAAGGTTTCCCAATCCCCCAGCTAACTCCTTCTCCCCATATCGAGAGTGCATTTATACTACTTTAGTGCTGAGATTAATCTCCGAAACAAACCTAAAAATTGTTTCCAGTCATAATCATGCATTAACAGTCTAGAGAGTGGAACTATTGCCACGATTTATAGATTTGAATAAAAATTATGGAGCTATAGCATGTGGACTGACAACGCATAGTTTTCTTTATCTTGGTATGTGAAAGTGATCCTTACGCTTCCTGCTGATGGTCAGTTGCCAACTCGGGCCGTTTTGGACATGCTTTTCTGCCTCCTTTGACCAGCTTGCTTCTTTTAGACCACATTTCTCAAAGGATAACAAGAAGGCTTGTGCCCTAGTGCCTAACATTTTCCCATCCCTTCTTTCATCTGGTAACACGGTTATAGGAGGGAACAGGGAAAAGGGTGGCCATGCACTTGATGATGATAAACATCTTAAGAGAGTTATCATCCTTGTACTTCTCTCTCCCTCCTACGAGGAGGTTTTCATCGCAGGAAACATAGCTGGGGGTGTGTTTAACCTCTCCTCATCCATGGCAAGGTCATTTAGTGGAGATCATAGGGGCGGTGATGAAGGATTCCGACCTCCACTATCCCAGACTGAGTATTTTCTCCAACATCTCCGCCACCATTATGTGTTGGGACTTCAGAGGTCGTGAAAGCCACTGGAGGTGTCTGAGAAGTGTCCTTGAGATGTAAAACCCCATGCACAATGCATCTATGGGTAAGGATGTGTGGAAACAGTTGAACCTCCCTAGTTGTGTAACATCTATGCCCTGGTGGTTGGTAATTTGCTGGTGCAGATAACCAGGACAACAAAGAAACACAATTTCATGTTCACCAACCATCAATACCCCTTGTCGAACTAATTTCTCAAACCACATAGCTATGGCTATCTGTGAAGGGACTCAATAGTTCTTGTAGTTCAACCTTTACCTCTCACCACCTATATATTTCCATACCTTGACAACTTCAGAAGATGGAGCTATATAGGGCAAGCTGAAATGGCCTGGAGATGGCTATACTCTTGAATATCGGTTGATGTGATAGTAGCATGTGTGACACTAGGGTGGGTATCTTCTCTTAAAATGTTCAATTATATTATCTGATATGGATAGGATTCTAAGCACTTCCCGCGTGGCTACCAAGCTGGTTTCAAGGACTATGGATTTGACCTTCCTTGCCTTTTCATTCATTGTGATGGTGGAACTGAGTGGAATCGATTCGCGACTTCTCTTTAATTCGTGTAGATGTTTGATTCATCCTTTAAAAACCCGCACTTCCTTCTTCCCTACTATTTTTTCCTACATGAGCCACGTTCTGGACCCGCCGGGAGGTGGATAAATTAGTGTCATTGGACGGGACCGTTGCCTTAGGTTTATCAAAGATGACATTGAGGAATCGGTCAATCTGTTGGGAGGTGGATTACGCGTATGAACATCCCCTCCCCTATCATCTCCACACTGGATGCGACACCTGCATCCTTGAGGCCTCCTCGGCCCTCCAATTTGGGAGAACCTTTCACATCTGCCATCCACATTTCTTTATTTCTGCCGCCAATTTCTCCTTTCTTGATACAACGGGAAACCTTGGATTGTGACATGTTGTTACCCATCGATCGGGTTCGAACTCTTCATGTAACCATTGATCCGAGTGGGTCCTACCACCTCTTTGCGAACCGAGACCATGAAATTTTCTATGCTAGTTCGGATCACAAAAAGAACCTCGACCGTAGATCTACTCCCTTCTTTGTCGTGACCATTGATATTCATAGCTGGTACCACTTTTCGCGATTTGAAATCACAACTTTTATCTGCACAAGTCTAGTTTGAAAAATGTGCTAGGACTATAGATCTGTTTCTGATCTCATCTCTGCCATCAGATGCTTCCGACCTTTAATCATTTCACGATTTGGGAAAGCTCCTTCCATCGAGCATGTTTGCTCAGCGAAATGGTTTCAGGCCATTGAATGGGCTTCACCTTGATCTCAACCTTTCATTTGTTTTCCCACTTTAATGGACTCTATGAAAGACCAAATTTTACCATTCTCCCATGTCTTGGGCCAAAACCACAATCTATCATTGCTCTTCTTCCTTGTGATCTCGGATAGTTGGGCTATGATGCTTATCTCTATCATTCATGCTGCCATGAGCCTTCACCTCTGGAAGAGTCTACCACCATAGATTGACCTCTCTTCATCATCCCACTATCCTAAAACATGGAAAATGCACCTCTGATAATCTGAAGGGTGTTCACATAATGTTCAAATGAATAGAACCCTCCTCGAACTCTGTCAGGCCCATAAATCGACTGCTGCAAACGGAGTGTTAATAGATAGCTCCACGAGGGATGCTATCCTCCCAGGGAGGTAGCAAAGAACCCTTGTAGACCAAGTACCAAATCCATTGGGCTATCCCCAATATTTCTTCGAAGCCTTCATCCTGATCTAAGCTACTGCTTCAGCGAATTTATGTCACTCTTACAAACCATGCTATTGACTGCAAACCTATGCTTGCAACTAAAAATGAAAACAAACTAAAATAGTAATGAAGTAAATGCTCGATGATTGCCGAGCTTATTTGTTCCTACCTACTCTACCTAATTTAGTGCATAAGTCTAATTAAGTGAAATCGGACTTCCAATGAAGCCAATCAAGCAACTTTCCTAATAGTTTTGTTCTTTTTTCTTGCTTGATGGACATAAATGAAATAGATAATGGGAGAGGAAAATGACAAATAGACTGCTCTTTAAAGCATATATGTGACCAATCATCATCCTTACCCAGCCCTTATGCACTGTGCTATGGGGTCATAGAAAACACGGCAACCTCCAGCATATTCTATCTTCTGCTCACGGGAAAGTTGTCCATAACTCCCTTCCTCTGGTGATTTGTTAGGCTAATACTTGGAATACTATAGAAGAGAGCCCACATAATATTTATTCAATGAAACATCCCTCTTTTCACTCAAAATTTCTGCAATGAGAGCTTGAATTTCTTCATGTGCCCCAGGAGGGAGATCCTCCTTTTCTCCAACGGAACCAAGCAGGAATATTCCTCCTATATGGGGTGACATTCCTGAAGGTAGAACATTAAAAAATGTATTTACTTGAGGGATGCTACATCCTTCTTCATGACTCGACACCTCATCAAAATTTCCTGATGTATCAGTAGTCGGAGAGGGTTTGCATGACTATTTATTTTTATCATCTTCTCTTCCGTACAGGTTTATGGACTGCACCATCTCCCCTTCTTTTTGTTTTTGCTTAGAGGCTTTAATCATGTGTCATATTAATTCAAAAGAGGAATAACACAAGGGTAGGCTATCACCTCCAGCGCCTTTATCACCTTTTTCTACTTTAACCTGATGACTTCGCATTGCAACTTGATTTTCTCCATTAGCAAGCCTTGGTTATATAGCCAGCTCTTCAGGTACAGCTCACAGGTACTCTTCCTCATATTCTTCGTACACAAGCGCACTGAAATCCTTCTTAAAATCATCCTTTACGGACCCGGGGCTGCGCAAATTGCAATCTTTAGAAAATAGGCCTACAGAACCATATGCTCCTATATTGGGCTGATCATCTTTCTGTATACCAAGAGAAAGCTTTAGCTGAACAGGGAGTTTCCCATTCTACTTGTAGGGCCAAACCAATTTTAATGTATCTTTTATTTCACCACCGATGTCCTGATCTAACAGATATTTGGACATCTTAAGGTTTTCCTCAACCTCCAAACAATCAGTAAACATTAATGTTGTAGAGTGGTTGATTTTCTTTCCAAAAGAAGCAAGGAAAACTCAGGAGGAAAGGTGGCTGCATAATAGATCTTAGCAGTGTTCTCAAGAGGTTGGAATTCCTTAGGCATGTTATAATAAAATCTTGCAAATATTTTGTTAAAACTAGATATGGCCTCACCCTCATGTCTCTTCAAAGAAAAAAATTCTGAAAGTATTTGATCCAGTGGCCTTCTCCTACCACAAAAATTTAAGAAGGTGCAAGAAAACTCTTCCCAAGTATTGATGGACTTAGACTGCAAGTGTTTGAACCATTCTTTAGCATCTCCTTGCAAATATTGGGCAAAATCCCTCATGCATACATCATCATGTTCTATCTCAAAAAGGCTAGAGAAATGTTCAAAGGCTTGTAAATGTTTCTCAGTAGTGAGGTCTTTGGATTCTCCATCAAATTTGGGGAGATACTTGTAATGTTTTGCAAGAAAATCATGGAGGAGAGGAGAAAATTTTAGTGGTTTGTACTGACTTGGAAAACTGGGAGGGACCAGGTTAGACGCAATAGATATGTTATCGACCGAGGTTTCATGAGGTTCACATGGGTGACCTTTAACGTCATGAGCTCCGGGAGAAAAATATGGGTCAAAACTAAAGGTACAAGACGACACAATGCTTTCGGTTCATAAAGAAGGATAAACAGGAATATATTCATAGCTCTATTCCATAATATTTGAACCATAGAAGGCTGCTTTGATAAATCTAGGAAAGGATAAGAACAAACTTACATGATAAGAAAAGGCCTCTTGGAAGAAACGTAGACTCGAGCATCTTAACCTTTCACCATGCATTTTTGGTTCTTACAAGGGGTCCATTTTTTCAGACGAAGCCTACCCGTTTTTCCTGACTATTTGATTTATAGGTCGTACCACCAGGGAAGTCGTTGAAGTCTGAACCCTTCAAGAGTGGAGTCACCAGGTGAAAAGTGCTCAACCTTCCTGATGTTTGATCATTGTTCACCATCAATAACCAGATCTAAACCTATGTCATTCTTCCCAGGGATGATCTTCAACCTCATCCCCAGCAACAACGCCAGTTTGTTAGCACTAGGATCATGCCCATAGGTTGGGAAGAAAAAAGGGCTCTCTCCAGAGCAACAATAGAACCTCTTAAGACTGCGTCTCTGGCCCTGCGTAGTCAGAGAGGGATCTCTCACTTGTTTTTAGTTTTACTTCATGTTAAATATTCGATCAAGAGTGGTCAAGAGGCCAAACTCCTGAATGGAACAAAGTGCATTAGTGTGAGATGCAGGTAGGGCTATCAGGGCAAGGGACCATTGGCAATGGAGTCGAAGGCATGGGTAAGGAATGTTTGTAGGGGGAAAATAATGGCATGGGTTTATGGACAAAGGAAAGATAGCCGTCGATCTTGCAATCATGAGATATTTAGCGGGTGGTTAGTAGATGAGAGAGAACAACCCATCACACGGAGCACCAACAAGATGAATTCCATGTAACTTTAGAAGAAAACTTAATGAATGTCTAAAACAACAAGCGGAGCATAGTATGTATGAATTCCAAACTGTTATACACTCAATTTAGACATGAAATAAATTAACAAACTGGAATGAAAACAAGATGAACATTTCACGTAAAGAAAATACATATTGAAAGAAGCAATGACACAGGAATATTTGCCTTGAGAAACAATTCTTTCTCTGCAATTTTATTCATAACACAGGTATTAGATCTTATTTACAACAGAGAGACTTAGCCCTTGAAGGTTTCCCAACCCCCTAGCTAACTCCTTCTCCCCCTATCAGGAGTGCAGTTATACTACTTTAGTGTTGAGATTAATCTGTGAAACAAACCTAAAAACTGTTTCCAGTCATAATCACGCGTTAACAATCTAGAGAGTGGAACTATTTCCATGATTTACAAATATGAATAAACATTATGGAGCTGTAGTGCATGGAATGACAGCGCAGAGTTTTCTTTATCATGGTATGTGAAAGCAATCCTTACACTATCTGCTGATGGTCAGTTGCTAACTTGAGTCATTTTGGACATGCTTTTCTGCCTCCTTTGACCAGCTTTCTTCTTTCAAACCGCGTTGCTCAAAGGCTGACAAGATGGCATGCTTCTCGATGCCTGACATTTTCCCAGCCCTTCTTTCATTTGGTAACATAGTTATAGGAGGGAATCAAGAAAAGGGTGGCCATGCACTTGATGATGATAAACGTCTTAAGAGATTTATCATCCTTGTACTGCTCTCTCCCTCCTATGAGGAGGGTTTTATCACATGCCACGTAGTTGGGGGTGTGTTTAAACTCCTCCTCGTCCATGGCAAGGTTGTTAAGTGGAGATCATAGGGGCGATGATGAATGCTTCGAACCTCCACTATACCAGACTGAGCATTTGCCCCAACACCTCCGCCACCATTGTGTGTTGGGACTTCGGAGGTTGTGACAGCCACTGGAGGTGTTTAAGAAGCATCCTCGGCATGTTAAAAACCATGCACAATGCATCTATGGGTAGGGATGTGTGGAAACAGTTGAACCTCACATTGTGTTTAACATCTATGCCCCGGTGGTTGGCAATTTACTGGTGCAGATAACCAAGATGATGAAGAAACACAATTTCATGTTCACCAACCATCAATACCCCTTGTCGAACTAATTTCTCCAACCACACAGCCATGGCTATCTACGAAGGGACTCAACACTTATTGTAGTTCAACCTTTACCTCTCACCACCTGTATATTTCCATACCTTGACAACTTCAGAAGATGGAGCTATATAGGGCAAGCCGAAATGGCCTGGAGATGGCTATACTCTTGAATACCGGTCGACATGACAATAGCATGTGTGACACCAGGGTGGGGATGTTCTCTTCAAATGTTCAATTATATTATCTGATATGGATAGGATTCTAAGCACTTCCCACGTGGCTACCAAGCTGGTTTCAAGGACTGTGGATTTGACCTTCCTTGCCTTTTCATTCATTGTGACAGTGGCGCTGAGCGAACTCAATTTTTGGCTTCTCTTTACTTCGTGTAGATGTTTGATTCATGCTTTCAAAACCCACACTTCTTGCTTCCCTACTATTGTTTCCTACGTGAGCCACGTGTCGGACCCACCGGGAGACAGAGAAGTTAGTGTCATTGGATGGGACCTTTGCCTTAGGTTTATCAAAGACAGTGTTGGGGAATCAATCAATCTATTGGGAGGTAGATTATGTGTATGAACATCCCCTCCCTTGTCATCTATGCACTGGATGTGACACCTGCAGCCTTGAGGATTCCTTGAACCTCCGATTTGGGAGAACCTTTCACATCCATAGTCAACGTTTCTTTAATTATACCACCAATTTCTCCTTTCTTGATACAACGAGCAGCCTTGGATCATGACATGTTCTTACCCATCAATCGGGATTGACCTCTTCATGCAATAGTCGATCTGAGTGGGTCCTACCAACTCTTTGCGAACCGAGACCATGACATTTTTCGTGCTAGTTCGGATCACAAAAAGAACCTCGACCGTAGATATACTCCCTTCTTTGTCATGACCATTGATATTCATGGCCGGTACTACTTTTCGTGATTTGAAATTGTGACTTTTATCTTCAGAAGTCTGGTTTGTGAAATCAGCTGGGATTGTAGATTTGGTTTTGATCTCATCTCCACCATCAGATGCTTCTGACCTTTAACCATTTCATGATTTGGGAAATCTCCTTCCATTGAGCATGTTTTCTCAACAAAATAGTTTCGGGTCATTGATCAGGCTTCACCTTGATCTTGGCCTTTCATTTGTTTTCCTGCTTTAATGGACTATATGAAAGACCAAGTTTGACCATTCTCTTGTGTCTTGGGACAAAACCATGATCTATCATTACTCTTCTTCCTCATTGTTAACACCCAAAAAGGGTTCACTACCTCATCTCCCCCATTACATGGCTCATTTGTCCATTTTCCTACCATAAAACCATCTAAAAAGCCTCCAAAAGGCTTAAAATGCCTCCAAAAGGCCATAAAACCCTCTTTTCCTCCAAAAATATCCAAAATTCCTCCAAAAAGGAAGAAAAAATATAAAATAATGAGGAAAAGGAGGAAAAAACCCTAAACAGCTGAAACCCTAACCCTAAACCGGCACTCCACCACTATAAATAAGTGATGGAGACCCCTTATTTCAGATCCCCGAAGATCCCCAAAGATTCGGAATGTCCATAACATCCAGAAGATCATCCACAAGATACACAATCACAAGTATCCTGCCTCTGCCAAAATTGCTCTTGAAACCCTAGCTCACCATTGAGCTACTTTCACCGTGAGAGCCCCTTTTGGCCCATTTCCACCATTGGAGAAAGAGAAGAAGCAGCTTGAAGCTCGGAGCTACCGACTCGGATCACCGCAAAGGGCTTCACCAACCTTCACATTGAAGGTCAGATCAATACAAACTTGCTATTTACTTTTTACTGTTTTGCTTAATGAACTTGTTTAGATTTAGTTTTTTATTTCAGTTATAGCTTTTAATTCACATATCATTGAACTGCTACTAAGGAATCCATTGTCCTTAGTAGGTACTCATTCGTACAAGCTAGGGCTAAAACCCTAGCAACAGTTTTGGCGACTCTGCTGGTTTTTATTTCATTTTTATTTTCCGTTTTGTCATTTCGGCTGTCGTTTTCGGCTGCCGCAAACCACCGTTTTTTCCTTCGCAGTCGCGTCCCGACCGTGCCTTTTCTGCCTTTAGCTGCGACCCGACCGCTCCTGTCCATCCTTTAGCTGCGACCCGACCGCGCCTATCCATCCCTTAGCTGCGACTCGACCGCGCCTGTTCAGTTCTTAGCTGCGACCCGACCGTGCCTGTTTTCCTGTTTCCCACGGTTCGACCGCCGCTGTCAACCAGAAAGCCGCAATCTGAGCGCGCCTGTTTCCTTCAAACCCGCGGTCCGACCGCATCTGTCGACCAGAAAGCCGCGATCTGAGCGTGCCTGTTTGCCTCAAACCCGCGGTCCGACCGCCGCTGTCGACCAGAAATCCGCGACCCGAGCGCTCCTGTTTGCCTCAAACCCGCGGTCCGACCGCTGCTGTAGACCAAAAAGTCGCGACCTGAGCGTGCCTGTTTCCTTCAAACCCACTGTCCGACCGCGCGATTTTGACGCAGACCCGCGATCTGAATTTTGCACTTGCTTCTGATTTTGAACCCAACCCCTTGGCTACCATATCTTCTGCACCTGCACAGCCATCTGTTCTACCTGCAGCCCTATAGTTTTTTCAGCAATCGCATTTTTGTCCCTCTTTGCATGGTAAAATTTTATTTCAGTATTGATTATTCAGATCTTTGCATGGTAAAAGTTTATTTCAGCATTAATTATTCAGATATCTTTGCATGGTAAAAGTTTATTTCAGCATTGTTTATTCAGATAATTTTGCATGATAAAAGTTTATTTCAGCATTGTTTATTCAAAAATTTTTGCATAGTAAAATTTTTTCATTCAGTATTATTGTTATTTAAGAAGCTGCCCTGGAACTTCTCTTCTGGGTTCATAACCTCACAAGCACACAATCTGTCACGTAATTCAAAGTGAGATTTAAAAACTACTTAACTCAACCAACATTCTAACCCCACTTGGGGAACACAAAAGAATTTTTGTAGTTAGGTAGGATCGGGCGGATAGGCTTCCAAAAACACCCCTCGGTTACTTACACTTGAGACATAGTTGTTGTCTATTAGGGAACCAAAATCCCCTAGTATTTTTTGACACGGTCACAACCGGTTTATCAGAGGGCCTCTCCCTTAGGAGGGTTGAAGTCATGAGATTGGTTCCGAAAGTCTGAGTGGAATACCGAACTCCATTCAGTAACTGAAGGGATACCTTTCGTAGTTCTCGGGATATCCCTGTATAGGGGTATTGCGGTTAAAGGACCAAGCGGCAGATTTACCTTTCTGGAAGTGTCATGAACGGGGTATCTTAGTTGCCATTATTCTAGGATTTGACTACCCGGTGTCCCTCCCGGTAGGGGGATACCTTAGCCACTTGGATTTTTGATTCATATTGTCTGACTTGGATTTCATCACCTTGCAGAGGATATGTCTGGTTGAGTCATAATACTTTTAGTTAGGCGTTTGCATGCTCCCTTACCTCCTTTTTGTCTAGCGAGTCCACCGTTTTCTATTTTTAGCAAACCTCCTGCTTGTTGGCATTCTGACCATTTTTTGTTGACACTCCGCCTATTGTAGCACAGCTGTTACAGTGGGTATTTTGAGTTGATTGTTGGCCTAAGTGCCCTATTTTTTGAGCTCTCCTTCTGCACACTCGGTTGCATTAGGGTTTTTGAGCTATTTTGTACTTACCTCAACCCACAGAGATTTGACACCATTTGCCACCATTGAGTCCCCGAGACATTCTTGGCGCCTCAGAGGCGAGCCCCCACAGCACGGTTCACTTGACACCACCCGTCATCGACACAGATCATCATCACTTGATACCACTCATCATAGATCTCGAGCCTTGTCACTTGACTCCACTCGTCAGCGGCTTAGGACTCCGTCACCAGATACTGACGCCCCTTATTTTACCTTTGATTCTGAGCCAGAGTCTGAGAACCCCCTATACACTGCCCCTACTAGCCCCATGGCTGGCGTAACTCCCACTCCCATCTTGGTAGGGACCGTTGGTGGCACGTCCACCACTACACCAGTTACCACACTTGCTATGGTTATGCCCTCCACGGGGCCCTGATCTACCGTTCCCCTCACGGCACTTATTCCCGCAGCAGGAATACCGATTCCCACTCCATCAGTGACTCATACTACCCATGGTGGTGCCGGACCGTCCTATACCACCTTAGTTCCCCCACTTGGGGGCAACCTCCCTCAGATTACCCCTCCACTTGGGGGCATCGGCCCCAACTTGGTCCAACCCACTACCGTGTCACATCCTTCGTCCAGTTTTCCATTCATGGCTAGCCTCAACCTGCCTGACCTAGCCATATTGACCAACGACCCCATCCGACATGACCCGGCGTGGCCTCACATGCCCACCAAGATCCCCTCTGACATCCCTAAGTTTGAGGGCAAGGCAGGTGAAGACCCACAAAACCATATCATGTCCTTCCATCTATGGTGTTCCTCCAACTCCATAGTAGACAACTCTATTCGCCTCCGTTTATTACAGCGCACTTTCACTGGCTCTGCTGCCAAGTGGTATATCGAGCAACCCCATGGAACCCATGCCACCTTTACGTCCCTGGCCTCGACCTTCCTCCAGTTCTTCCAGTTACCTGTCCGCTATGACGCAGGTGTTGAGATCCTCTTGTCATGCAGACAGAACACGGCTACCCACATCACAGACCACATTCATGAATGGCGTCGACGTCGTAGCCTATGCAAAATCAAGTTAGATGACCGGATCTTCCTAGATTGGTTCCTCAAATCCCTCCTTCCTATCATTGCTAAGGACGTGGTATCCGAAAGGCCCCAATCTGAAGAAGAGGCTATCCTTAAAGACCAACAATTCGATCTCATTTACGCCCAGTCGAGTTATCTTTATACCATTATACCTGACGCCCCTCGCGACGATACCTCCCAGCACGATTCGCCGGGGGCATCCCACGCCGCCGACAGCATCATTGGCCGTCTCTCTGCGCATCCTCAACCATTTTCCATAGCATGTCCTACCCCTGGCCCTAACCTTTCGCGGGCTACCTCACAGTCTCGAGCACCCCACTCGTATGCTCCCATGACACATCACTACTATTCCCATGGACCCTCATGTCCACCTCAGTGTTTCGGTCATGCAACTCCTGCTTACACCCCCCCTGTCACACCTCAGCCCTACTACCAATAGCAGGCTGCACCAGCTCTTGTGCATTCACAAGTCCAACCCATTTATTACCCACCACAGCCAACCCTTGTGGCACACCCACAACCCGCTCCGCAGCACTATCAGCAACCCCCTCAGGTGGCTACACCTGTGCAGCCTCCACCTACATATCATCCACCGCAGCCTGCTCCATCACCTGCGCCGCCTCAGAATCTACCTGTTACCCAAGGGAAAGTTTACGCCCAACAAAACCCGCAGCAAAACCAAAACAACCAACGTAACTAGGGCCAACAAAACTGCGGCAGGGGCCGGAATTTGCGAACAAACTATCCTTGTTCTATTTGCGGGGTCTATGGCCACTCCACACATTCTTGCCCCCACATGGAGCGCGTTCGGCAACATTGGGCTGAAGATGCCCACCACCAAGGGCAGGTGGCTCCTCAGGCACCACCCAACCCCCCACAACCTCAGCAGCCACCTTTAGTGTTGCAAAACCCCTTACCAACCCAAGGCGTAGTGAACACTCAACCGTTGGCTCCCCCTCAAGCCAATGCGACAACCCAACAACAAATCACTTACGCTGCTCCTGATCAACCCGTGCTTGACTCAGGTACCCACCACTTGTTGATGATGTCCTCCGATGAGGTCAACCTCCAGACCCGACGGAACCAATATGGCTCCACCTCTGAAGCCATATATAGCCTGTCCCATAATACGCGAACTCCTACTAATCAACCGCCCTTGTTGCCTAAACCCCCTTTGGTACCTGGTCACATTGGTGCTACACCCATCCATACCATTCCTTTCCTCTTCCCTCCCTCAGGAGTGGTTAGCGCCCCGGTCATGGCTACCCTCAGCCTCCCTGGGTTAACCTTAGGATTACCCGTTTGGTATCTTTCACCTCCCGTTCCCCCGTCGACACCAGATGTCGTCCTACAACCAGTGCAACCCATTGTCACTACTAGTCAACCACCTCTCGGTGTCGCTACCCCTTCGTCCTCCGTGAACCCCCCCCCTCCTCTTACCAAACCCACTGGGGGCAGAGGCCCCCAACCTTACACTGCTGTCCCACCTCCTAAGACAGTCAAAAATCCCCCTGTGTTTCGTGCTCCTCCCAAATGCACGCTGTGCGATGAATTGGGCCATGTGACTCACCTATGTCCTCAGTTACTGGCATTACAGGAGTACATGCAAATGCTTGACGACGACCCCACTATCCCAGTTGTCCATCTAGATTCAACCCCTAAGCCTCGCGACAAATCCCTGCGCACTAACCAATCCTGTGCCCTATGCGGTGTTTACGGGAATTACTCACATCACTGTCCCGATCTCCCCGAGTACAGAGCAGCTCTCTTTGAGATGAACAATTTGGATCTTGAGACGGCACCACTCACCATTGAGGAAATCCACCCCCTGGTCTCTTCCTCTTCCGAAGAGGTTAATACCATATATATGATCTCTTCCGTCACTACTCCCTCGTCAACCGACTTGACGACACAAACATTCCGTACTGATGAGGAGATTTTCGAGGCTCTCACTGCCCCGGATTATCCCTGGGATGACATACACCATCATTCCTACTTCCTCCCAGATGAATCCTCCTCTAACACTGCTACCAAATTTGCAGTTGAATCCAAAGATTTCCTTCCCTCCAAGGTCGACTAGTTCAAGGACCCTATCCCTGCTCCTGATGCCTTCGAAGAGGGAAACATGGCCAACATCTCACCTATCATCCAAATTGACATCACTGCCCCAGGAGGCACCCCCAAACTCATCACTTTAGGAGCCTCTTGCAGTAAGCAAGAAATTGAGGAATACAACAAACTCTTCAGAGAATTCCATGATGTCTTTGCCTGCTCCTATACTGAAATGCCCAGTCTTGACCCTGCCATTATAGAGCACCACATCGACACATGGCCTGATATACCCCCCATTCATCAGAAACAGCGTCCCATTCATCCCTAGCTACAATTTTAGAATCAGCACGACGATATCGTCACGATGGTCACCTCGTTGCATTATTTTTTCCTACGTCATTTTTTGCTCATTTTTTTTAAGACACCGCTAGTCGCCTCGGTTTACGCGTGACTTCGGTCGTTCTCTGTTTTTCACACTGTTGATATCGCCGGATTCATTTTTCTGAGCTCGTGATGATGCTTGAGATCATTTCTCGCTCTCACTTGGTACAATTTCAACATTGTGTCCAGACACCACTCGTCGCCTCGGTTTGCGCGCCACTTCGGCTGCTATCCATTTTTTACACTTTTTATATCGCCGGATTCATTTTTCTGAGCTCGTGATGATGCTTGAGATCATTTCTCGCTCTCACTTGGTACAATTTCAACATTGCGTCCCTACACCTTGCCACATCGATTTGCGCGCCACATCGACCGTCATCAGATTGTTCCACACTTTTTACATGAGCCATCCACTCCTGTCATACTGCAAATGTTTCGTTATTTTTCCACCATTCATTCACCCCGCAAGGAGGCCCACCAGTGTTCCCCACCACCCTCATTCCTGGTCATCATAAATGTTCCTTGATTGAACACTTCCTCCTTGCCTGGCCATTCCATGACTTCAGAGTCTTCTTATTTGCTTTCAGACTCCTTAAAATTGAAAGCAACCATGAGCATGTACTATCCTGGGCTCGTAAAATCCACACGGCAGTACCATTCCATTACTTCAGAGTCTTCTTATTTGCTTTCAGACTCCTTAAAATTGAAAGCAACCACGAGCATGTACTGTCCTGGGCTCGTAAAATCCACACGACAGTATCATTCCACTACTTCAGAGTCTTCTTATTGCTTTCAGACTCCCTAAAATTGAAAGCAGCCACGAGCATGAACTGTCCTGGGCTCGTAAAATCCACATGATAGTACCATTTTATATCCACACTCCTTCTAATTCTCTAACCCATGAAGAAGTCCCCCCACGCCTCTTGGCGCTATGATCGATTCTCTCGGCAGCACCCCCAATCAGGTTGCCTTTGTTCAGAGTATTCTGCAATCTCCTACCATTTTACCACAGCTTGAGTCTCCCTCAGCCCATTCAACCTCAGATCCTATACAGCTATGATCCCTTTACCACCAGTCAGTTTCATATGCTGCCCGATCATCCCCGCCATCATACTCTGAACAAAGGAAGTTTGAGTCCACCTACTCTACTTGCCCAGTTATTCCCCCCAGTTTATCACCCCTGCCATCAGTACTATCACATTTCGGTTTTGCACCTTGCGCTCCTGTCAAGGAAACATCATTGCCTTGATAGTTGCAGGTCTCCCTCTGTCGACGACAACCCCTCTATTCCAGAGGATAGACCCAGAGGTCCCTGCATCTTGGACCCATCACCATCTGTGGTGAGTGCCTACGGACCATTTTGAGAGGAATCATCATTGCCTCTCCGAATGGTTGTTTCTCACATGCTCGACTTCAGCACCTTGATCGCATTGTTGAGAATCGCGCAGGATTTATATCCATTCCATTATTTGTCGAAGACCCCGGATTTCCCCCGACTCTAGCACATTGGTGAGTCACTTTGGAACGCTCAGTCATATGTTCCCGTGGATGTCCAGGCTGCGTTGATGATTGTATTTGGAAGCCATCTAGTTCCATGCTTCCTCGAGTACCCAGTTCAGTTCTAGATCAGTGTACCATTGCGAGTGTGACCCTTGTCACTCTGATCCATCAATGCATTAGTTCCTTTGGTACCACATTCGGTAGCACTGCTGCCATTCCAGTGCATCAGTTGTTCAGCTCAGACATGGTCAGCCCAGCAGTATGTCCCAGATTTGTGTCCCTTCTGGACCTTTATGATATACACAGTGGTTTTCTATGTATCCTATAGGTCCCTCTTTTTGGGCCTCACAGTTATTTTTATATATCCTAATACGAGCATGGGAATGCCCGCCTCGTCGATCAGATGATTCCTCATCCATTATTGAGGTTACGTACTTTTCAGTCCTTGCAGGTGGTTCGAGATCGTTGTTCCGGGATTCAGTTGGTTCCTTCTCTTCTCCACACCCCAGGAAAACCATATATGACTTATGATGTCCATCGGCCATACGATGAGCTCCTGCCCTCGCACATCAGGGGGCAATCTGTTAACACCCAAAAAGGGTTCACTACCTCATCTCCCCCATTACATGGCTCATTTGTCCATTTTCCTACCATAAAACCATCTAAAAATCCTCCAAAAGGCCATAAAACCCTCTTTTCCTCCAAAAATATCCAAAATTCCTCCAAAAAGGAAGAAAAAATATAAAATAATGAGGAAAAGGAGGAAAAAACCCTAAACAGCTGAAACCCTAACCCTAAACCGGCACTCCACCACTATAAATAAGTGATGGAGACCCCTTATTTCAGATCCCCGAAGATCCCCAAAGATCCGGAATGTCCATAACATCCAGAAGATCATCCACAAGATACACAATCACAAGTATATTGCCTCTGCCAAAATTGCTCTTGAAACCCTAGCTCACCATTGAGCTACTTTCACCGTGAGAGCCCCTTTTGGCCCATTTCCACCATTGGAGAAAGAGAAGAAGCAGCTTGAAGCTCGGAGCTACCGACTTGGATCACCGCAAAGGGCTTCACCAACCTTCACATTGAAGGTCAGATCAATACAAAATTACTATTTACTTTTTACTGTTTTTCTTAATGAACTTGTTTAGATTTAGTTTTTTATTTCAGTTATAGCTTTTAATTCACATATCATTAAACTGCTACTAAGGAATCCATTGTCCTTAGTAGGTACTCATTCGTACAAGCTAGGGCTAAAAACCTAGCAACACTCATGATCCCAAATCGTTGGGCTATGACGCTTATCTCTATCATTCATGCTGTCGTGAGCCTTCACCTCCAGAAGTGTCTACCACCGTAGATTGACCTCTCTTCATCATCCGATGGTCGTAAAACATGGAAAATGCACCTCTGATAACCTGAAGGGTGTTCGCATAATGTTCAAATGAATAGAACCCTCCTCAAACTCTGTCAAGCCCATAAATCAACTGTTGCAAATGGAGTGTTAACACATTATGCTCATCCTTCCGCTCTATGCCACACTGTCTACATTGTAGCACTAGAGATTTGAATTTGGAGAAGAATTGCTCAATGGTCTCAAAACTGCTAGGATGTAAAGATACCAACTCATTCTCTAGAATGTGTCCCCGAAGCTCATATTATTTGTTAAACAATCTATCAAGATTCTCCCAAGATTCTCTGGGAGTCCTCAATCCTTCCAGATGGAAGAGGAGATCTTTGGAAATATAAGTACATAAGTACCCAAATGCTTCATCACAACGGTTTAGGAACTTGTTCCACTCTACTGGTTGATGAGGTTGATCCTCCCATCCATGTATAATCCTGTGGTAGCCATGCTTGCACAAGGCCAGCTGCATATCAATCCTCCAATCGAGGTAATTGGAAGTTTTGAGGATCCGTGGCTCAGGAGTTTGAGAACTTATAATTGCTCCGGCATGGAGACAACATATACTTCTTTCAAGCTACGTAGCACCTGTCAATTTCATTGCAAATAACACAAAAACATAATAACTACTAGAACCATGATTTTCCTCCAGACATGAACATGTTTTCAGTGTCCTTCATGCCCTCTCTGCTGCTCTAAATGAATCTAGAGCTAGAAAATTTTCATAGGGGAATTCTGTGGAAACCCAACTGCTTCTGATGTTTGATGAGGAGAAACAAGCATGAAACCTACATGAGAAGGCTCTGATGCCATGTTAAAATTTGAATCCCATTTAGATCTTCAGGAAGAGAGTTCTGATTATATTGCAGCAATTGAATGGAGAATCAAAATACAAATCCAACAAGACAAACCACACAGGAAATGGACAAGTATTGCTTAGGAATTTACAATATATTCATCATAATAATATCCATTGTACAATAGATTACAAATAGGTATAATTCGAATGCATGAGGAATGAATTCAAATTATCTAAGTGGATAAGACTGTATCTAACTGAATCTCTAACTCGAGGTCCCCCAATCAATATTAGAGTCCAAAAAATCAACTCTCCGATGACCAATAACTCCAATAGACATTAAAAACTAGTTAACTCAATGCAGCTGAGTGTGTTAGGTGAACAAAATCGCTCATCCACATGCATGCATGCATTATCCATGCAAAGCATGTACTAGCTAACTGATAGTGAGTCATATGAAGGTAACTGAAGGCTAACTATGGCTAACTAGTACTAACTCCAACTAACTGAAGTAGGTTGGTGCCGAGACTCCCAGTGGCTCTTAAAATGTAGGGACTAGTATAGGATATGCCCCCACTAATGCATGCACATGCAGTAAGTGGCATTTAACCTCTAGCATTGTCCCCCACACTTCAATGAATGGTACATGTGGCCCCATTGGGCCATGTGGACCCAATTGCACTAGTGGACTCATTTAATTAAATTAAGGTTCCTAAGTTAGACAATAATTAATATAATAGACATTTGACCAAGGGAGGATTAATAATCCTAACAAGCTATTGGATGGAGAAAGTGAGATGAAACAGGCTTTGAAACTGCCTTTGGAATTAGCCTTGGAAACCTAGTATATTTGCTCCTTGGTACCCTCCTGAAACTCTTACTTGATAAACTCATTCATACTGATTTGGGTGGGAATAGCCCCGATAATATATTCCCCATACCTACGCCTTGGGACCATCCTTACACTTTTCTTCCTACTCCTTGCAAGAAGCATTTCCAATTCCAGTCGAATAACCCCTTGACCTAGAACCACCAACATGAGGCAAGTATTTTTGGTTGGAGAAGAACCATGAAGAACTGTGCATGTATATTGTGTAATTTGTTCATGTTATAGTGCATTCAGACAGTTGGCTATGCTAATTTTTATTTTGGACAATAACGAATTAGATGAGTTGTTTTGTTTTATACGGTTTAGTTTGGCATATCTCTGCAACTTTACTCTACACAAGATATGGAATGTCTTTTATAATTTACATTTATGTATATTTTAGAATTCCTTAATAAAAGAAAAAAAGGGTTCAGAAATATAAATGTAGATGTTTCTAATTTAAAATGTCTCTAAAGTATGCTGGATGTTTTGAAGGTGATATGTTGCAAATCTAGAAGTTTGTGGAGCAACCAATTTATCTATATATCTATATTTAACCTCCCATGAGAATTTGACTATCACTTTTATGTGATTTTCTAATTAAAACACATGAAATGGCATGAAAGGTTGTTTAGTCATTTATCTAATATCATATTTCATGGGCATGCATTTTTATTTGACTTGTTCTTAACTTATTACTGAAGATATCTTTAAAGGAATGCAATGGAGTAACCTTTCTATTTGTTGTATCCCTCTTTGATTTCACTTTGTGATTTTATTTAAAATTCAGACATAGATGTTACATTTTCTTGTGTTTTCCACTGAATTCTTTGTTATAGAATCGGGTTTTCAGATTTATGTATCTCACAGGAAGTTAGAAACTGATTTAGAATATGAATTTAAGTGACATGTTGGAAAAGGGTCATTTTTATTACAGTAAATCATGTTTACATATTCTAATTTGCATATTGATTTTTTGTGCTCACTTTAATTCAATGCCCACAATTGTTGATGGAAATGCTTACTGTGTACAGATAGGTTTAAAGGCTGAATTCCAAGCTCATCATGGATGTCTTGTCCTCTTCTTGGGTAACAAAAATACATCAACACTAAATTTTGTTCAAGTTGTGATTTCCCCCCCCCGCTCATTTGAAAATGCAGCTTTCACATGTTCCTGATACAATTCCTCCGACAACACATGTAGGCAAAACTATCATGAGATGTAGATGATACATTGTTCTTTATAAACAAATATTATGATAATTAGAAGCTGTTTGGTTTTGCGGACAATATATTTAATTTTTCTTTGTCCTAAATATCTTTAAGGTTTGTAAATTTCTTTATAATAATATGAACCACTTATATTGTTGGTATAGGTGCGGTGTCCACTTGAAGTTGTGAATCTATGAGCTAGCAGGGATGTGGCAGTTCTAGACTTCTCCTATAAAAATAACACTATTCCAGTATGAAAAACTCTCTCATTTGTAAATCTTTTCACATAGTATGTATCTAATCTCGAACAAGGAATTTTGGAAATGTGGCACACAAATTTTTCTTTTGTTTCAGGTAAATTTCAAGCTACAGTTTCCTGTTGTCTTCAAGAAATTTCTACAACCTATATCTATGTTTGTTGATGAATTTTTCCCTCAATGGAGAGAACCTGCCATCCCACCATTGAAGCTGCAAGAAGTGGTATGTAATTTCAATATATGTAGGGGATACTAGGGATATAATCATTCAGTTTTTGTAATAAGAAATCATCGAGGTTGTATTATGTGTCTAAATTATGGAAATATATTGTTTGAAAACTATGGGACATATTTGTTCAAATACAAAGATATTGCTTAAAATTTCATGTCTTAATGACATTGCCATTACACTCTCTATTAGTTGATATTTGCTTGTAAGAATGGTTGGTAAGGTGTTCAGTAGAGCTGCAAAATGTTTATGGTTACTATTATTTTGAGGCCAAGTATCTCCTACAAAATTTTCTCATGCTGATTTGAGGCCGCACTGGATATAGTTAGTTTCTGTAGGTGATATCTAACTTGAAGGATTATTTTAAATGCAGGCCAGAGGTGTGAAGCCATTATCACTTTCTAAAATGGAAAATTTGTTCAACAACCTTCAGATAACTATTTCTACAGGACTTGTGAGTATAGTCCTGTGTATGTATTTTTACAATCTCTTGTCTCTGACTGATAGAATGACTACATGAAAAAATAATCTCTTGTAGGATCCCAATTCTAAAAATTTAGTTGCAAGTGCCACATTTTATTCTAAGGATACCAAAGCCACACTTTTTGGAGCAACTAAATCCGGTTGTCCGTTAGTCAAATCCGACTATCATTGTAATAATGAAATATGAATAATAATAATATATTGGATGTTTTAATAATTACAAGGGAAGCTCTCCCTTATAGGCTTTGCGCGTGTAAACTAAGGGTTACACCCTTTCATAATATAATTAACTAATCTAAATAATATTTTATTTTATAGTTGTTACATTGCCACTTCCTTTAAGGAAGCTTTGTCCTCAAAGCTTAAGTATTTTCCTAGTGTCGTTCTTCATTCTAACTCGGTGTCGGTATTAGAATCGGATGAGGTCTCTTGTGCAGAGACTTGCACTTCCTTTCCATTGATGATTTTGCTCTGTATTGTCTCATTGTTCCTACATTTATGACCAAGGGTCCAATCATCACCGCATCGACAACATATGTTTTTCTTCTTTTTTCTATTATCAGCGTAACTGTTAGATGACTTTGATATATTTTCCATTTCAGAGGCATATGATTGGGGTTTGTGGCATTGATGATCGGATGACTAAGTATCTGGACAGTACCTACATTGTGTCTCTTTTTCTTGCTAATAATGGTTATCGCCTCTTGTTTTAATTCCTTCCAATTTGCTTTGCGGCTTTTGCTTTATGTCTTTCTATTTCTATGTTAGGTATGTCATGCAACTTTAACTCTTTTTGGAGGTATGGTTTAATACCTCCTAAATAGGTTTCGAGTCTTTGCTTGTCAGACAACCCAAATACTCGTGTTGATAAGGATTTCCATTGATGAGTGAATTCCTCAACGTTTTCGATTTGCTGTAGTCTAATAAGTTTAGTGAAAAATTCATCTTCTTTGATTCCTTGAAACCTATTAAAAAAATCATTTTTGAACAAGTTCCAGGTGTAGGTAAAATTATCTCTCTTCCACCATAAGTACCAATTATAGGCGCACCCTTCCATATGTATTGACGCATATTTCACCTTCTCCTCGTCAGATTGAATGTTGTAAATGTCAAAGTATTCTTCTGCTTTGTTTAGCCAAGCAACACATTGGTATTCACTCCCATTGTATTTCAACAACTCTATTTTTGCCTTAGGTGGGTACACTTTGTAAGGACAACGTTGATTTCCTTTTGCCTTATGGTTTGATGGTGGCTTAAAATTACTGGATGATGAAAGTGACATATCTGAATTGCTTCATTGTTGGTGGTGATTTTTAGTTTTTCTTTTCTCTACTATTTTACTTATAGCGTCTATTTTGCTATTTAATCATGCCTCCATATCTAGCAGTACTTGTGTTTCTATCTCTTGCTTAAGCGTCACATTGTTAATCTTTATTTCTTTTTGCAATTCTTCTTGACTCTTTGCGAGTGTTTCTTGGGTGGCATCATGAAATGAGGCATCTCGCATGTATGGACTGCTGAATTGGCCCGGACTGGGTATGAGCCTTTGTAACATCTCGATTAATGTATTATGGTTCTGCGTCATGGTGCTCATGTTCTGTGTTAAGATGTTTATTTTTTGCGTCATGGTACTCATTTTGTCATACAAGTCTTTTTGTTTTTTGTTCAGGATGTCAAGTTTGTCGTTGAGCCTTCTTTCTAGTACCAAAACAAGCTCATCTTTGAGTAATGTATTGTTATTTTGCATCTTTTCCTTCAAGCATTTTAGGTCAACGACAAAGGACCTGATATCCTTCTCCATTTTTTGGATTTGCTCTTTTAGCTCTGCCATGGTCTTGGACCTTGTATGCGGAGGTGTGTATTTTAACGCTATTTTGGCTAATAATATATTAATTAATATTAATATTATTATATATATATATATTTCATAAACTATACAAATTATTGTATATAGTTTTTTTCTTCTTTAAACTGAGGTTTAAAAGAATAATAATTAATTATATATCAATTATTAGATAATAAACCCTTTATAGTATTCTTTTGTTTTAAATATAATACAACAAAATTAAATATTATAATAATTTTATATTATAATATTTTGAAATATTATATTATAATATTTTGAAATATTATATTATAATATTTAATCTTTTTGTTTTTTGGTTTTTGCAGGTTGTGGAAGTGGTGCGATGGCAGTGAAAGTGAGGAGCAACCGGCATGGGGAAAACCCAAGGTGAGGAGGACGCACAGTGAAAGGGTGATGGTGATGAGCAGTATGGACCTGGAAGAGTTAAGGACGCGGCAGGCAGAGAACCGGTGGGATGAGGATGCGCGTGGGAATTCAAGTAACATGGGAATATTCATGGAGGGTGATGGTAGGCATGGATGGGATCGTGGAGCGATGGATGGATACTAGCGCTAGTGGAGGAGGCGTAAAGGATAAGGCAGTGCGTGGGCACTGTGGATAAGGAGGCAGCGCAACGAAATGGCAACAATGTGTTGGAAGAAGTGGAGATGGGAGCTGAAAGAGACTGCAATGGGATGGTGGTCTGCAAAAATATGAGGGGGATAAAGTGTGAGAGGGCGCGAAGCAGGTAATGAGAGAAGAGATGGAGGGGGTAGGATGTGGAGCACAGAGGGAAGTGGCAGGGCGCGTGCGTGGAGTGCGCGGGGAATGGAGAGTGGATGGATGAGTGTTGGGGAGATGTAGCCAGGAGGTATGGGTGAAATGGAGCAGCAGAGGAATCAAGAATTGATGAGACGAGTCTGAGCTCAAGTAGGGATTAATGAGCCAAATCTGAGCTCAAGTCGAAGTAGCCAAATTTGAGCTCTCATACCAAATGGAGCAACCGAATCTGGTTGTCCGTTAGTCGAATCTGACTATCATTGTAATAATGAAATATGAATAATTATAATATATTGGATGATTTAATAATTACAAGGGAATCTCGTCTTTATTGGCTTTGATCATGTAAACTGAATGGTTACACCCTTTCATAAGATAATTAACTAATCTAAATGATATTTTATTTTATAGTTGTTACACTTTTCTTGGTACACAAATAACTACTCAGTACAATTAATTTCATTTTTTATTTCTTTAGTTTTCCCAAGGAATAATGTGATTATGCCATGTATTTTGATGCATCAGATTAGAGTTGAAATATACCCATTTGACAGAACATAATTGCGGACCACTGTTGCATCATCTGATCCCCTGACGACATTTGAGTAAGATATCTGTCTATGGATATTCCATGAGATATCTTTTGACTAGGGTCGATCCATGCAAGAATCTTAAAATGTACTTACTATTGTTTTATTTTTACATTCAATTGTAGGTTTAAGGAATTCATCAAGGATAATCTTGTCAACAACTGCTCCTTTGAAACAACTTCATGATCAAAGTCTTCTCCTTTCAAATGCATTAATATCAGATTGAATTTCCATGGCCGATATGGCATACCAATTCCCTCTTTGTACTCATGTATGCAAGACCTAGGTTGTATTGAAATTCAAAATAAGGCCTTCATTGGATAGAAGCTCTTCCACTGCATTTATTTCTTTATAAACATGGATAAATGACACATTTCAAAAGGAAGATTCCACCTGTTTTAACTGATCTAAGATTGGGAGAAAAAACAAGTAGGTTATCCATCCTGAACCTAGTAGTCATCCAATTAATATAACATTTTACATTGAATTTGAGCTTTCCAAAAAGGCCATATATTGCAATTTTTTTTCAGTTTCCTCCTAGCCTACTAAAATGAAAGTGCTATCTCCTAACTTCTTTTTTCTCATTTTCAGGTATTCAGGTTTTCTCGTTCCAAATGTCATAATAATTTCAAAATGAAACGTAACCCTCAAAAGGTGAAGTGGACTAAAGCATACAAAAAGTTGTGGAAATTGAACCCAGGTGTTAGAACAATTACACTCACAAAAATTGCCAATTACACATGCAAATTACACACAAAGGATACTGAATATGGAGCAGAACACTAATCTGTATTGAATAAGTGTACAATAGCCAACCCTGTGAAGTCATAGTCTGCCATAATAAATAATTACATGAGAGATTCAAATGCATAAGGATTCCATTCGAATTTGGTTAAAAGCAAGCTTACTAAATCTAAGCAAATCCCCCATAGGTGCATAAAGCAGTTTCCAAATCTGTCTAGGAGCTCACGAATTGGAAAAATCAATTAGGCAAGCTAATAGATGATGGGAGGACAACTCATACATGCTTTTCTTAGGAGAAAAGGGTGGAGGATGATGAGGACAAAAAACAAGTTTACTTCACCTAGTCAAACTTTCCCAATTGCCTTAAAACTCAGAAAAAGTAGGCAATAAAGCAGAAAAAGTAGACATGCACTAGGAAGGCCAGGAATAAAGCAGTTTTGATTCCAAGTGGTTTCCCAAGCGCTCCATGACTCAAATTTAGCAATTTTGACCACTTTGGATGTGTGGAGGAAAACTTGCATAAGGTGGAATATGGAAACTAGGCAAATCAGACAAAAGTTGGATTAATTAATGTCTAAGGTAGCTAACTATGGGTTGATTATTCTAAAACCCCCCCTTAAGCCTAAATTATGAGTAAAATATCAGAAAATTATAGGGCCTAGCAACAAGGCTTAGTCACCCTTTACATACTGCATGTCCATTTAACCAAGGAAAGAGGCAAGAACCCAGTGGGAAAAATCCTCCCTTAAACATGGACAGTAAAACAAAATTTGGAAATATTGTCATCACTCATGCTTCACAGCATGATCAGCAATCCCCAACAGTGATTTGAGATTGCTGAATGTCTTCTCACAAAAAACTTTGGTGGAGATATCTGCTACTTGTTCTGAAGAAAACATAAGAGTAGGTGAATGGTGCCATCATGCACAAGCTGTCTGATGTAGTGCATATGGATCTCAATGTGTTTGGTTCTCTATCTATGAATTGGATCATTGCAGATTCGAATGGTACTCTGATTATCACAATATATAGTAGTTGAGTATTCTGATTCGAAGCCACACTCACCAAGTAACCCCTGCAACCATAAACATTGAGTTGCTGCATTTACATCTCCTCTATACTCTGCTTCTGTAGATGAGAGTGCAATGGCACTCTGTTTCTTGCTTGACCAGCTGATTGGTCCTTCAGCAAGCATGAATACATATCCTAATGTTGACTTTCGATCTATTTTTTCACCTTCCCAACCACTCTTAGTAAACCCAATCAAATCAAGATCAGATTTAGCTTTGTAGAAGATCCCATGAGTCCTTGTTCCCTGAACAAAGTTAAGGATCCTTTTGGCTGCTTTCCAATGGATCTCATGAGCCTGATCCATGTATATTGAAGCCACACTTACTGCATAAGAAATATCAGGTCAAGTATGTGTAAGATACAACAAACATCCAATCAATTTCCTATATAGTGTATTGTTTACCATAGGTGAAGAATCAACTTCTTCAAGCTTAACTCCTGAAACAAAAGGGAGTCTTGCTTGGCTTGCAATCCTTCATGTTGAATTTGTTCAGAAAATCCAAGGCATACTTGGACTGATGTACTTTTATTCCTTGTTTGGTTTGAGCAATATCGAGCCCCAAGAATTGACTCAATAAGCCCAAATCAGTCATTGAGAATGCATGGTTCATTGCATCCTTCAAGGAGGAAATTTTATCCTTTGAGCTTCCTGTAATGAGAAGGTCATCAACATACAAAACAATAATCATTAATGAACCATGAATCATATTCAAATAGACATTTGGATCTGACTTGCATTGAACAAAATTCAGTGATAGCAGAAAGCTATCAATCTTGGCATACCAAGCCTTGGGGGCTTGCTTAAGCCCATACAATGACTTCTTTAGCCTGCACACAAGAGATGGATTAGTAGCAAATACTTGAGGCTTCTGCATGTAAATCTATTTAGTGAGATCTCCATTCAGGAAAGCACACTTCACATCCATGTGGTGTACCTCCCACTGCTTCGAAGCTGCAATGGCTAAGGCTAGCCTGATGGAGTCCATCTTTTCCACTGGTGCAAAGGTCTCATTGTAGTCTATAACATGTACCTATGAGTATCCCTTGGATACCAATATGGAATTGTATTTCAGAGGTGAACCATCAGCAGAAAATTTTGTTTTGTAAACCCACTTACACTGAACTAGCTTCCTCCCTGGGGGAAGATCAACCAGCTCCCAAGTGTTGTTCTTCTGGAGTGAGCTGAACTCTTCTTTCATGGCTGTTTTCCATCTTGGATCATTTTATGCATATTCATATGTCTATGGGTATTATTCAACCATCAGATATCATTTCTATGCAAACATAGGATCTTTCATGCACATAACACTCTCAAACTGAGATCTAGTCCTCCTAGGATCATTAGGATTTCTAGCTAGTTCTCCAGCTGCATGAATGGTATTTGCTGCCCATTTTGGTCTTGTAGGAATGTTAGGATCTGTAATTAAATCATCATTATCAGACATATCAGAATCATCAACTTCAACTATCTCTTCACTTACATTTAATGGTTCTGGTGGTGAAGAGGATTCTCCAACTTCCACTGCTGCCAAAGGTTCTTCTTGGAACTGAACACTCCTTTCAATGAAGGCTTTGTTTGTGCTCAAATTGATCATCTTGTACCATTTTGAATATTCATAGTACCCAACAAATAGACACTCTTTGCTTTGGGGCTACAAATCCTTCCTCTTTTCTGTTGGAATTCTAGCCCAAGCCCTTGAGCCAAAAATTCTGAAATGGGTCACATCTGGCTTGTGCCCACTACATGCTTTGAAAGGATTGATACCATTAAGATATTTATGAGGCACCCTATTCTGTATATAGGCTTCACATTTTATAGCTTTGGCCAAAAACTTTGGTGGCAAATTCTTAGCCTCCATCATGCATGTTGCCATCTCTTTCAGTGATCTGTTCTTCCTCTTAGCAACACCATTTTGCTGTGGTGTGTAAGGGATAGAATGCTGCATCTGAAAACATACATCAGAACAATATTGAATGAACTCAGACTTGACATACTCACCACCATTTTCATATCTGAGGACCTTGAGTTTCCTCCCAGACTGGTTTTCAACCATAGCCTTAAAGACTTTGAAGAGGCCAAAAACTTCAGAATTGTGTTTCAGGAAGTAAACCCAGCAATACCTGGAAAAGTCATCTATGAATGTCAATGCATATTTGGCCTAACTCATTGACATATAAGGAAATGGGCTAGAAACATCACTGTCGATCAACTCAAGAGGTGCATAGGTTCTCTCATGACTAGCTTTCTCAAATTTATGCTCTAGGTGTTTTCCTAAGATGCAACCTTGACAGACTCCTTTGGAAAACTTAATATTTGGTAACCCTATGACCATTTCTTTTTCACTAAGATCAGAAAGATACTTGTAATTAAGGTGGCCAAATATTTCATGCCAAAGCTTGCTTGCCTCATTAGCATGAATCAGAAGAGCAGAGGGGTTTGAGTAGGGTAGGAAGTGTGAGAACCACGAGGTCTTCACTTAGAGAAACCATGCCATAGCACGTTCGTTCATGGCATATGAAACAATACCCCTATTTTCAAAAAATATTGGAAAATACCTCCCAAAATCATTTTTTTTAACCC
>LPNX011146857.1:761023-888153 GCA_001517045.1 Pseudotsuga menziesii
TAAAAGAGAAAAGGATGATTCAACAATCCCGTCACCCTGAACAAAGTATGAAGCAATGTTTTTATTTTTTTCGTGAGTAAGAATAAATCAAAATCAGAGACAAATTCATCCTAAAAACTATGTCCATTTTATTGATCAATGCTCACTATTTCGTTTAAATCAAAGTTTAAATTTTTTACATGGTGTAAAGGACATATTCCTCTATATTCCCTCAAAAATTCATTAAATAATATTGAGTTTAAGTGTGTAAGAAAATTTAATTACACTGCCACTACAGGATCCATCCAGACAACTCAGAATTTTTTTTTGGTGAGTAAGAATAAATCAAAATCAGAGACAAAGTCATCCTAAAAACTATGTCCAGTTTATTAATCAATGCTCACTATTTCATTTAAATCAAAGTTTAAAAGTTTTACATGGTGTAAAGGACATATTCCTCTATATTCCCTCAAAAATTCATTAAATAATATTGAGTTTAAGTGTGTAAGAAAATTTAATTACAGACCACTACAGGAGCCATCCAGACAACTCAGAACAACTGAGATATGACAGAATAAGATAATGATTTGATGAACCTATATATATATATATATATATATATATAAACAATAGGAGTAGAGCATGATACGTGTTGTGTCTTCGTTTGTTCCCAGAAATGAAAAACTTGTGGAGGTTGATGGTAACCTTATAATGAATGAAATTATCACTGGGGAGAAAACCTCAAGAGCATCATTTGACTCACAGTCTACAGGAAACAAATATGGGCATATAGACACTATTTCCTTGAAAAAGGAACCTAAAAACAACAGTTTGGCAGTCATAGAATAAAGATGTCCATGCTCTTGATGCTGCCACCATTGCTACACCCGATTTAGGTAGAAATGTAGGCACTTAGAATAATTTTCTTGGAGATGCTGCAAAAACTCTGAAATACAAAGTATTCACAATGGACTCTAAGAATAGCTACACAGTATATCTAATGAATGAACGGGTATTCATGATAACTTCAAAGTAACATAAAGGTCTTCAAATGGTGGGGGTGAATTTTTAAAAAAGTTATGTTTGACTGGGATTGGATTAGAACAAAATCTTAGGCTTCTAAGAGATATTTTTGAACTCATCCATGAAAGCGTGAAAATTTTAGGGCATGAGATTTGGTTAACTACTAATAGTATAAGTGCTTCTGCTAAATTCCTTATAGTTAATATTGTTACTAGTGACGCTGCATCTTGTGTGTCAAACCATAGATTCATGACCACAAAATTGACTTCAAAAGAAATGAAACTTGGAATTCATAAGTCTACCTTTACGAAGTAGTAATATATGGTGATATACATAGTTTAGAAAAAGTCATAGATGCAACTTTGCTAAAATGTGACCCATCTAATATTATGAAGAAAACGTAGTGACAACACACCAAAAAAATAGAGGTATGTTTGCAAACTACATATTGCTGAAGTTAAGTAGTGTTCTTATTTCTATTTGCATACTCTGCACTATGATTTGATAAAACGGTTAGCTTTAGAAGTCAGAACATCACTGCGATTATCTACTATTTACAGCTATAGAAAACAAACAAGGAAAAACTAAGTGGCATAACTTAGTTTTGCAAAATCCATCGATGTGTAGGAAACCCTTGTAATTGTTTATAGGCATGATTACAGGTACAATGTGGCATTTTATCCCAATTTTTCGATAGTCATTTACAAACTTCATGTATATTTCTGTATGATAAAATAACTGTCTAATTATTAAACCACATGCATCTACCTGTAACCAATAAATATATTCAATCTGTAAGAGAGGGATGGAAACCAAAAAATGTTGAAGGTAGAGCGACATTGACATTCAGGGCTCGATTTTCAAAATGTACATACATTGGATAGGATTTGAAGCAACTGAATGAGATTTTTCACAGATCACAAGAGGGTAAAAAATGATGCCGTGAAACTTGACACTGAGATCCATGTTGAAAAAACCATAAAGAGCACATATTGAAAAGAAGAAACATAAATACATATTATGTGAGAGGTACCTGTGACTTATGTGTCTTTTCTTCCGCCATGCTTCCTTTCTCACCCTGCCAAATTTTTCAGAAACCAAGGATCGCATACCAAATCGGAACCTGCTTTGGTATTAAAATGTTCCACGGTGAACATTGTGCTCCATACTACATAGCCTAGGGAAATGTGATGGGCCACTGTCCCATGGATTTGGGTTTTGTAACAAATCTACATCTCATGGATTTTGTTCATAATCTCACTGGTAATGCTGGTCATTCATCCAGGAGAAGCTTGGATCCATTCATAAGAAATAACCAAATTTCTAAATATGTGTCATTGATTTTCGTATGAAGATTTAATGGAAATAACCACACCTTTAAAACCCCAAATAGATGCGCATTAATAGGTACCTAATCGATTAGCCCAACAAAAAATGGCGTGTCTATTAGCTACAATCCTTGAAATCCAGGGTTTAGGTTTAGCATGATGCATTCTATAACAACCTTAACCTTCTATATAATTCCATATACATCTCAAACCCTAGATCAAAACTTACAGCGCGTGCCCCTGCCTTCTCCTCAAACCCTGGCCCAAGCCGTTCAATAGTATGTTCATGTTCCTGCATCAGAACCGACTGTACTCTTGCATTAGAATAGGGCATCCTTGAAGTATTTCCACCTCCACCTCAAACCTTGGCTCAACCCTGAAATACTATACTAATCCTGCATCTAAATTGAAACACAATAGTCCTGAGAAATATGGTTTGGAAAGAGGGGAAGAAATATGAGGGCCACCGCAAGCCATGTAGCCCAAATATATCCACATCCACCTCCCACTCCACCAAGTTTACTTGCCCACCCTTCTCAGCCCCCAACTTCCAAAGTGCAGTATTATTGGATCCATATACATCTAGTCTACGCCTCCAAGTTTAAGAAATCGACCTCTTCCAACACTGCTATGCAGAGAAATCGCCCTGCTATGCACCAACACTGCAAACCCACGACCAAATCCAGAACTATAATAGTGGAAAAAATGCATTAGAGAAACCACCATCTTTCAACACTACTATGCACCATGCACCAGAGAGAAACCCTCCTCCAAAACTACAAACCCGCCACAAACCCATGAGCAAATCGAGAAAACCTATGGAAAAAACGATATGTAGATCATCACGCAGCCATATGGGAGAGGCACTAGCAAAATTTTGCAATAAAATATGCCCCATGATATTGGGTATTTATATAATAAATAAATAAAACCCTTTTACCCTTAATATAGCACCAATATATTGGTTTAGAATTTTTTAATTTTTAATCCCCCAATATGAACGAACGTGCTATCGTATTGGTCCCTAAGTGACGCCCCCGTGGTGAGAACATGTATACCTTCGAAGTGTGATTTGCAACTCCTTTTGCAATGACTTTACCACTTGAGATCTCTGTGATCTCAACTTCATCAAGGGAGAATATGACCTTATTTGGAGACCCTATGTGGGTCATTTGATACATTGATAAGAGGTTATAGGCAAGACCTGGAACATATAATACATTGCTGAACTTACCATGGTCAAGATCAATCCTCCCTTTGCCCAAACTTTCAGTGAGAGAGTCATCTCCTAGTACAATTGGTGGACCTTTCGACATGTCAAGTGAGGTGAATGCCTCCTTGGTTGAAACCATATGTCTTGAAGCTCCAGAATCAATGATGAAAATAGGTGAGCTTGATGTGCCAACAACCAATGCATGAACTCTCTCTCTGTCTTCTGAATTTGATCCTCCTTCCCTCTTCTTTGAGCTGTCTGGAAGGGAGATGCCATTCTTCTCCAGGAGTTGGGTCAGCATGTCAATTTTCTTCTTCATGCAGGAGCTTTCAGGATGATTGCCCTTACTGCAGTATGCACACTTGCTCATTTCTCCTTTGTTCTTCTTCTTCTGGGGGTTCTTCTTGGAGCTTTGGGGCTCCTTTGGAGACTTTTTCTTGTCTCTCTTTTGCTCAGGTGGATTCTTAGCTTTATTATTTCCTTTTGAATCCACCCTTGAATCTCCAACAACCAGAGCTTGGTCTTTGGATGGTTTGATGGTGCCCATCATCACCAATTTATCTTGTTCTTGTGTGAGAGATTCCATGAAATCTACAAGGTTAGGCATTTTCCAGGCTCGAGCTGTCAACTTTGTGGCATAGAAGGTTGAAACAAACATTGAATAGTTAGGGCCAAGCTTCGAGAGTATGGCCAAAACCATTTTCTCATCCTTCTTTTCTATCCCACACTGTTTTAGCTGCAAAACAAGGGCTTTGAAATTGGAAAAATAGAGTTGCAGGGATTCAAAGCTATTGGGACTCAGGGAGATCAATTCATTTTCAATTCGGTGTCCCCTCATCTCATCTGTCTTACCAAAAATCTCAACAAGATTCTCCCATACTTCATTTGGTGATGTTAATCCATCAAGATGGAAAAGGAGGTCTCTGGATATGCTCAGACACAGGAGACCATAGGCCTCATCCCTCCTGTTGTGCCATTTAATTTTCTCTGCAGCTGCATTGGGCTCTGATTCTATTTCCATAGTCATTTTGTAGAGGCATTTCTCTATCAACAGTATCTCGATCTCTTCTTTCCATTCAAATAAGTTAAATGGAGTCAAGATGATCTTCTGAGATTGATCCATAGCTCAAAAATTGTCCCTTCAGTTAGCAGAATGATCCCAGTCAATGATGTCGAACCTACAATAACAAATTGGAAGGAGATAAATTGATCTACAAAGGATTTGATACCATGTGTAAATTGAACCCACGTGTTAGAACAATTACACTCACAAAAATTGCCAATTACACATGCAAATTACACACAAAGGAGACTGAATATGGAGCAGAACACTAATCTGTATTGAATAAGTGTACAATAGCCAACCCTGTGAATTCATAGGCTGCCACAATAAATAATTACATGATATATTTGAATGCATAAGGATTCCATTCGAATTTGGTCAAAAGAAGGCTTACTAAATCTAAGAAAATCCCCCATAGGTGCATAAAGCAGTTTCCAAATCTGTCTAGGAGCTCACGAATTGGAAAAATCAATTAGGAAAGATAATAGATGATGGAAGGAAAACTCATACATGCTTTTCTTAGGAGAAAAGGGTGGAGGATGATGAGGACAAAAAACAAGTTAACTTCACCTAGTCAAAATTTCCCAATTGCCTTAAAACTCAGAAAAAACAGGCAATAAAGCAGAAAAAGAAGACATGTGCTAGGAAGGCTAGGAATAAATTAGTTTTGATTCCAAGTGGTTTCCCAAGCGCTCCATGACTCAAATTTAGCAAGTTTGACCACTTTGGATGTGTGGAGGACAACTTGCATAAGGTGGAATATGGAAACTAGGCAAATCAGACAAAAAATGGATTAATTAATATCTAAGGTAGCTAACTATGGGTTGATTATTCTAAAAAAATCTACATGGAAAAGCACTTACTAAGGTATCTTTTGTGTGCCCATGAAACATGTTGACATGTTTTCCCATGTTTTCCCATGTTGTGCCACAATTTTCATCCAAACTTGCAATACACATGATTACTTATTTGGGTCTATCTCTTTGCACTTAGATAGTTGCAAGAACAAACTTCGAGATTAGTCAATTTTTGCAACAATAGTAATTTTTTTTAACAATTTTTAAGAATGCAAGGAAAACCATTTCATTTTTTGTGCCATACCAAATGCTTAAAGCCATGTTTGGATGTGGATGGAGTTAATTTGATAACATTATTAGACATGCAAAATTTTCAGTTAATATTGTTTCTTTGAAACAAATAGGACACAACATTCGAGTTTGAGAGAAGAAGAAACAGGACTGAGAGATATCATAGAAATATTCAAAATACTTTAAAGGCCATCAATAATATTGAGGAAGTTCATGTTAGCAGGGAGGATAAATTATGGGAGAACATGTTTGTCTCATTCTCTTCAACTTTCCTTATAAAAGAGTCAAGGGATGATACCTGAAAATTAGCTAATTGGTTATATTCTAATTGACGTTGCTTATAGCACATGTGTGTCCAAATACAGTAGAACCAGCATACAACATTTATCTGTTCTCAAATCTTGCCTTCATTGTGGTGATTTTTTTTCCTGTCTTTATTACTTTGCCTGTGGTGCACTTTTGGAGTGCCCTTGGTTTTTATTATTCTTAGTATCAGTCTAGTTGTGGCTATATATAAGGCAGGTTGGCTAGAGATAAAATTACAAACATGATTGAATGTTTCACACAGATACAATAAACTTACAAACATCCCACCCCTCCAGAATTTTTGTTTCCCCAACAACGTTCAACATTTAGCACTTGTTAAAGTGTCCAAAGGCTCTATTTCTCAAACTCTCATATTTTGTTCTCATACTGCTACAATGCATCCTTCCTTTCCCAACTGTTTTCCTCTTCGGGTCTATCCTTTTTGCTTACAAAGTACTCCTGCCTTCATTTTTTCCAAAGTCAGTTGCCTTGTGTTCAAGTATCTTATCCACCTCCAACTCTACCCTGTATACAATCATCACAGGAGCATGGGTTAGTGCAACACTCTCAAGATCACCTTAGTCAACTCTACATGGATTCAACTAACTAAAGTGGAAAACTAGATGATGTGTCTCATGTGCTCTGGTAACTCCAATCATAAAGTGACATTACCGATCTTCTCAAGTACCTTAAATATCCCCTTGAAATGTCACAACAAAGTGTCGGTCATGCCACTGAACTGTTTCTCCCCAACTTAAGTAATACCTTGTCACCCACTTAGAATTTTACCTCCCAACGGTCACAATCTACCCAATTCTTCATCCTCTCAAATGTGTTTGTCAATTGAACACCAGCCATTTCCAACCTATCCTACCATATGTACAATATGAAGTAGCTGGCAGACTGTTGAAAGTAGCTCCCTGTAACATCAGTTTAGATAAGTGTATTCCTTTTCCTAGAATCTTTTGTTTCTATGAATTTAATTCGATATGGTTATGATTATGCCCAACCTTGTTTGAATTAAATAGAAAGAGTATATATTAGTTGTGTTGTTTGTTTATTTTTTGCATGGGCTAATCCAAATCAAGGGATATGCATGGAATGCTATCCAGTTGTGTGCTTGAATAAAAAATGATCTATTGGAAATGGTATAATCAATCCTTTGTACAATTCTGTTTATTAATTGTTTTTGAGATTTTTGTTTAAGAAGAGATTTGATCATTTCATTTGGCACCTAGATTGTAAGTATTCAATGAATTGTTGAATGTTTGGTAAAATCTATTTGAATTGTTATACAATGCCAAGTCCCTTGAACTAGTTGTTGATTCCATTTGGGCATTTTGATTTTGAAGAGGAATAAGGTAATTGTTGTTAGCTTCAACTAGAATTCTGGTTTTGTAGAAGAATTGGGAATTTTCTGCCTTATATTAACATTTCAATTAGTTAAATATGAGATAATTGATTTTAGTTTCGCATTAGTAAACCAATTGGTAATGGAACATAATAAGTGTTTGTTGTATCACTTTGAAAATTTGATTTGATTTGTACAAAATAATACGATAATTTTTGTTGCATTACTTTGGAAAATTGTTTCATAACAAGTTTTGGGTTCATATTAGGCCAGGAATATCCCCAGTTCATGGATTTTCTTACTCAAAGAAATTATTTCATAAGTTTTTTTCTTGGGCATTAATGATCTTGTGTTTTCTTGTACGAGAACGATATTTTATGGGGTAAAATCATTGCCATAATTTATGCAAGTAAACCATTAAGAAATAGATTTCATGGGGAGAAATTGTAGCGCATAATGCCTACAATACAACCCAACAAGCAAGTGATCTCATGGAGGAATAAAATTTGCTTGTATTGATTAAGAATGTAGCCTCTTATGCAGCCAGTCAAATTGTTTAAAGAATGCTTCAACCAACCAACACATTATTGCAAAATGATTTAGGCATAAAATACAATGCCGTATTTTCCTTGTGAACGGCACATTTCCTTTTCTAACACAACTTTGGGTAGGAAATGGTTGTGGGGTTAATTCAAGACATTTTTGGACATGGATTCTCTTGAACTTATATGTACTTACCTTTCTTCCTATAGATAATTGTGATATCAATCTCTTTATATGGGAAAATCACTCCCCATAAAAAATTCATAACATTGATGGTTATGATCTTATGAAAATATTTTTGGTTGTGAGATGAAATCAATCTTATTCATATCCTTTCATTGCAATAAATATTGCTTATAGTGGCACTAAAATAGTACAAGCATTCCAATATCTTCCCCTTGTCTTCTTTGAAGTATTTCTTCTACATTTTTTTTATATATGTTGGATTTGAAAATAGTTCTGTTAGTATCATTTAATTTTAAGAAATCTTACTTAGAGTGGCACTCAAATAACAAAAGCATGGCAATATTTTCTGTGAGTATTCTTATATAATTTTTGTATATGTTGGATTTTGGTTAAAATACATTGTTGGGGACAAATTGGAAGTTTAAAAACTTGATCATTGCATGTAGAGTAGCTATAACAATGCAATTAAATTGTTTACTCAAGGGGGATATTGAATTATCGAACACACTAATGCTTGGATTGGTTATCATTGAAAATATTTGTTTGTGTAGAATGTGATGAATTAACATACACAATAATGATTATCAAGTTACTATAGATACATAATGTCTTACCTTTTAATAGTCCTTCAAGTCTTTCAAATGCATTTATTAAGTGCAAAAATGACTTGAAGGACTAGTACAAGGTAAGCCATTATGGATCTATAGTAACTTAATAATCATTACTTTGTATGCTTGAATGTTGCAAAATTTATTTGAATATCATCATTATCAAGCAATAAAAACTTCTTAAATGGTGCTATATCAAATGTAGAGCACCTACCTAATTATAGGAAGGAGGTTGATGGTTCGATTTCCCTGTAACCTACCATAAATTTGTGACTATGAAAATGACTAAATTCACATATATACAAGTATTAGTAGCTAATTTCCTGTACCTTATAGCGTGACTAACATTTATTCGTATTTAGGTTAGTCATTAATATGTTATCATATAGGGGTTTATTTAGTCCTATATTTGGTCATTAATTGCTGCAATTAGTGACTAAATCATTGACTAAATCCGTGACTAAATCAATCACTAAATCATTAACTATCAATGACTAAATCAATTACTAAATCATTGACTATCAATGATTAAATTAATGACTAATAATTAAATATATTAATGACTAAGTGAAATACGACTAAGTTAGTCAAGCTATAAGATAGTGGAAATTAGCTACTATTGGTCGCCGACTGAAAAATAGTTGTTTATAGTCGAATTTTAGTCATTTTTTCAGTCATTAGTTTTTCATTTTGTACTAGTTTATGTACTAACCTTGAGACAATGTCAATTTGTGATTTTTACTATCTCTTGTTATTCTGATACCAAGGATTTCATTTACAACACCCAAATCCTTCAGCGGAAATGATTTATCTAGTTTCCTTTTTGGAACATTTGAATCCTACATATTAGACCCTGTAATAAGAATGCCATCCACATACAATAACAAGATAATATATCTTCAATTATCTAACATGAAATAAACACAATGGTCATAATGGCATCTAATATAAGCATGTTCTGTCATAAAATTATCAAATTTTAAATACCACTACCTTGGATCTTGCTACAAGACATACAAGCTCCTATTCAACCTGCAAACCAAATTCTCATTCCCTTTAACCTCATACCCATGTGGCCTCTGCATATAAATCTATTGCTCCAAATCCCCATGGAGAGATGTTTTTTTTACATCTAACTGTTCAAGATGCAAATCTTCTGCTTCCACTAGACTTGAAATATCATAGTTGAAGCCATTTTAACAACACAATAAAATATTTCATCAAAATCTATACCTTTCTTTGTTAGATTTTTCATTAGAGGAAATTTGGGGTCTAAAATGGGCCTTATAAAAAACTGTGCCATGGATGAGCTGGATTGAGTTGAATTTTTAAACCATTAGAATTTCAATATCTTTGGTCAACCATTATGGTTGAGCTGGACACATAATGCTTATGTTTCATATTTTTATTTGACAATATCTAACTCCATATCAACCTCACCTTGGTTAAGTTCTTGAAAACATCACCTCGAAATAAGTAAATAAACTTTAACTAATAAATATAGAATATTTTATTTGATCACTACTGCCAACTCCTCTAAAACATAACCTTTGCATTAATTAAAATTGTAGTGGAAGCATTTTGAAATACTAAAAACATTTATTAATCAATTTTTTAAAAAGAAAACTAAATAATATTTTATTTTAAATAGACTTATCTTGAAATACTAAATAAAAGATATTTAGTATTTTTAATATTATTAAATAATATTTAAAAATAAATATATTTAATTATTACATCCAAAAATAAATAAAACATTTAAATACTAACAAAATAAAAAATAAAAACTATTTTTAATGTTACTAAAATTATAATAAAATTTGATTTTACTTTTTTTCTTTCTCTTACCTACCTACCCATTAAACCACAATTTTTTTATATATTAATATAAAAATTAATATGAATATACATAGTTTATTGTTTTTTATTTTATGTGATGTAATTTATATTAAAAAATACTAGTGATTTTTTTTAATACTATTATAATTATATTTTTTTATTATAAATGAATATATTTGAGTTTTACATTTATTAAATATATAAAAAGTAGTGGTCTATTCATTCAAAAAAATAATAATATAAAATTTAAAAGTTTCCTATCATTTATTATGTGTGCACAAGAATCTAAATATTTCATTAATATTTTTAACCAATATCTCTTAACTATACATTAACTCAATATAGTTGTCAACTACCATTAATGAGACGATTTAGGTTGACTTTCATTAGATTTTCATTAGACTTAATCTGACATGGCATATTTGTAGTGTGATGTGGCTTTTTTTTTTTTTTTTTTCCTTAGGAGGCCCATTTTAGACCCCAAATTTCCTCTAATGAACATTAAGCTAGCATTATATTAGGATCTTTAACTAAGAGAATAATAAGCACAACAATCAAACACAAGAGACAATGAACACATTGCTTTTCCTTAGGGAAACCATAAATGGAGAAAACCCCGCAACTTCCTCAGAGATAGAATTAGCACCAAAAGTAAGACCCCAAAATAGTAAGATGACCTTTCGACAGCAGTAGCCTCTTTCTTCCTAGCCCCAATGTCTTCTTCTTCCTCATCTATGCGCTACAACTGAGTGTGAGATAAATAGAGAGGCTCACTCTCTATTTATACTAATTCTCAATTTGACAATAACCTACTAGGGATGAATTCTCTAGGAGAGTCTAATAACCCTAGTGCCCTGGAACTGTGGGGACTTTAACCCTTGATCAATAGGAGGGTTACCCAAAATGACTTGACATGACTTGTTTACATTATAGAACCTCCCGATAGGAACATCGGGGCATGCCATGACTCAAATACATTACAGACACATCCCAGAATAAACATCGAGGTGCAATACATAAGAAATACAAGTGAATACATTTTGAAGTTACAATTACATTAACACTCCCTCTTAACTAGGAAGGTATTCTCTCGACACAATTTATCAGCACAAGTCTTCTTCTCTGTATCATCTGGATCATCCTTGAGTCCTCGTCATATTCAAGTCATCTTCATCTTCAAGTCATCTTCATCTTCAAGTTATCTTCATATTCAAGTCATATTCATCTTCGGATTTGGATCATCACTGGAACATCATCACTGGATCTGGATCATCACTGGAACATCATCACTGGATCTAGATCATCACTCGATCTGGATCATCACTCGATTTGGACCATCATTCGATCTGGATCATCATTGGAACATCATCACTGGATCTATATCATCACTGGAACATCATCACTGGATCTGGATCATCACTGGATCTGAATCATCATTGCTGGATCATCATCATTGGATCATCACGGGTGCTATCTCATGATTCTTCTCATCACAGGAAGTTATACAGAGCCATCCCTTTTTCATGCTGGTTGTAGGCCTAGCCACCATGTAGGTCTTCTTCAGCGCTTATATCTTACCCTAAGTCAGAATGGCCCGCCCAGCACTTACATATGACCATGAGAGGAACACATCCAACACCATGTTAGAAAGGCATGCCCATAACTCACATCTGACCATTCGGGAACACATCCCACAACCCTGTCAGAAAGGCCCAACACTTACATTCACCAGCATGATAGGACACACCTACTATCATCTGTGAAAATGCACAACACTCACATCCACCAGCATGATAGGACACACCTACTATCATCTGTGGAAAGGCTCAGCACTTACATCACTAGTACAAAATGAGGAATTAGCTACTAGGTGACTAAAAATTTTAGTCACCATGGATTTTTCAAATGATTTACTACTAAATATGAGCAATTTTGATTGACCCAACTATAAACCACTAAAATTAATGACTAATTTAGTCACTAGTTAACAAATATGACTAGATAATAAGTGACAGAGTTAAAAATGACTAACAGAAACGACTAATTTAGTCACGACATAAAAAATGACTAGCTAGAAGAATATGAATTAGCCATTTATGTTAGTAATTTTTAATTGTGTCATGTAAAATTGCAAATTTGACAATGAAGTGTAAATTTTGTAAATTTTCTACCTTCTATTAGTAATATTGGTTCCATGCACCTCGATCTTCAGAGATCCAACAAAGCAATTGCATGAAAGATACATGTCAACAATGAGAGAGTTCCTAGAGCATCTCCAAAATTAATAAAGATACACTAAAAAATCCTAATAAGGGGTGAACTCAAAATGGTAGACCCTAGACAATATAGTAGAGACAAAATTTATAAGAAGGAGCACCTTGTAGTGGGGAAGCCAATAGAGTCACAAGTGGAAAAATCCTAGACAATGCCCAAAGTAGAGAATCTTGAGTGGCTAACATATTCCTTGAGATCCTTGTTAGTAACTACCAACTACTCAATGACATGCTATCATGAATTTGGTCCTTCCCTTTACAAAGTAAAATGGACTTCATGACATCCTTCAACTAGACTTAGTATCTGGGTACATGTATATGTTTTCCATGTTAATGAGTTGTTCTAGTTTTAGTTGTTGGAGAAAATTCTATTGGAAACACAGTATGTTCCATACCCTTTGCCAACATTTTCAATCTACTAGCGTAAATTATTCTCTTGATCATTCTCCACCATATTAGCGTCGTAGAGTTGGGTGTCTGTATGGATCCCTAAACTTTCCAATTATAGGGTAAAATAACCGGTCTCAATCAACTCACCAACCTCAATCTGTTACTTCTCTAGTTTAACCATCGATTGCAGTTCCTCACTCTTAGTACTAGATATTATAGTAATCCCCATCAATACTGGTGAATGGAGTATATATGCAACTAGCACTTGCTACATGACCTTTTCTAATGAGTTTTGTAAGGAAGGACATAACATAGAATAACGCCATTATTGGGATGTTATCCCTTAATAATGCCAAATATATAACCATTGAATAGGACTATGGTAGTTATATAGGAGGTATACTTAAAAGATGTGGGAGCAACATAGATCTTGTTTATAGGGGGGTTTTCTACAGATATTATTTGTTTTTAACATATTGGGTGGTTAAAAACCTCTACCTCTATTAGCTTGCACAATTAAATTTCTTTTTATTTCATACTTCCCCTACCATAAATTTGATTTTGTTTCTTACTTGGGAGAATAGGTAGTCAAAGTAGAGCCTTATCCATTTCTTAACCCTAATTGGTCTAGCAGAATAATGTTTTAAGGTACCAAAGGTTGCACTAAGATGTAAGAGAGAGGGTCCTAAAATATAACCAATCATATTTGACTATGATGTAATAGACTTGTTTTAGGTGGTTTACTTAGTTTCTTCTATTTGACTCTTCTTACTTCTATACATTTCATGAGAGTATGTCCCCTGCATTTTTTTAAAGTTTAGTACTTATTCCTAAAAGAAAAACTTTCATAGAGACACATTTAACAATCCCTTTAAATATAAAAGCCAAGAAAAAGCCCTTTCATATCCACACAATCCATTTAAATATAAAAGTCCCTTTAAATATAAAAATCCATATGGTATTATGCTTTCACTTATGCTATAATTGAGTATTGTTAAAATTTATTTAACTATAATTAATTTCATTGGTATTAAAATTTATTTAGATATAATTGAAACCTTTATATACCATTGAGTTATAATCATTTCTTACATTAGAATTGGGCTTGATTTTCATAGTTATTCATCCAAGTTAAAAACAAAACCATGGTTTTCAGTTTTAAATGCACCTTTCCAAGCGGCATGTACCTCCTAAATCCATACTAATTTGCCCGGTGTGAGAGGTGTGAGTACCTCCTAAATGCATACTAATTTTCCAGGTGTGAGAGGAAGTTATGTTTTAATTTTGGTAAAAAAGTAATGACGTATTTTTTATGTTTAGCTATTTCTATAAGCCGCCATTAATTTTTTCTTAATTTTTATAGAGGTTGAACTTTGAAAGTGGTTTCTAAACCCAAATTTTAATTGCAAGTAATATGGATATTGGTGGGTGTATATTGCATAATGTTGGAGGGTGTCATTGTTGGGCTATAGGGCAGACCCGAGGTTTATACTTTAACTTCGCACCAACAAAAAGACCCACAGTGTTGGCCCTTTCGGCAACAACCTGCAAACAGGTTGCAGTCTCACCTGAAACAGCTATGGGGTGCCGCAGAATCAGGTTTCTGCAAGCAGAAGAGGGATATTACTATACCTTTAGCCTTAACAACAATTACTTATACAAAATTGAGCTTCGACATTCAATACAATTAGCTTCGCAGTTTAGGTAAATAATGTTACTTGCTTAACCCTTAACTGGGAATTCACAGCGAAGTTACTATTTAACAGTTAACTTACTTTAGCATTCACCTACTTATCAAAAGCATAAAAACGTCACAACACAAAATAACACAACACAAGTTTTAACATGGTTCACCTCCAGGGTAGGGGCTACGTCCACAGAACTGCTTTTATTCAACTCTTTACAAAACAACAGTTCTGATCTGCGCACTCAGCTGCAGATCCTTACTTCAAGCCTAACTGCGCACTTAGCTGCAGTTCCTTTCTTACAAACTCTAAGCTGCGCACTTAGATGTAGTTCCTTTCTTACAACAACCCTCTACGCACACAGCTGCAGAGGTCATCCACGCACATAGCTAGGACTTGGCCTTAAAACCCGAAAATAGATCTAACTTCTTCGCATCATATGATCCTTGTGTCATTAGATACCTTTGACATATTTACATGAGTGTCTATTTATACAAGTGCACTATTACAAAATCATGGGCTTATACCCGAAATTTATGGACAATTACAAAAAAGAGGGCTTTGACTCAACCCCAACACCCCTAAGACTATTTTGAGTTGTAAATCCACTTACAAGCTTCCCCAAAAACCACGAAGTTACCAAAATTAAGGATCGTTAAGGTGCGCGCCCCAACAGGCCCCTAAGACACACCAGTGTCCCGTCCCGGGACACTCTGCTGCTTGTCTGGTGGGAGAATATTGTTGGTGAAGATAGTAAACTACTTGTTGAGGCCGCGCATGATATCGTCGGCTACTTGCTCCTTCTCCACCAACTCCTGCAATGCTGCTGCTGATGCTTCGCTGGCCTTTTCCTGTGCAAATGTATTGTACTCCTTCAGAACTTTGAGGTGGCTGTCCGCAGCAGTACTCAACTCCAAGGCGTCATTGACAAGGGGCTGCATAGAATTTTCCAGCAGTGTTGCTTTCGCTCTGCACGACTCAATTTCCTGTTGGAGTTCCTTACTTTGCTTTACCTTGAGCATCTTCTGCATAGGAGGCAGAGTCTTAATTTCTGCTTTCACTGCATCCAGCTTTGTCTATCACTGCTTGATGGTTTCCTGCAGCTTTTCTACTTCTGGATTTTCCTGCAGTTTTGTCCAAGCATCAACACTTTCCTCTAGCAGTTTTGTTGTGCTGCTCATGAGATCTGAGATCTTTGCTGCTGAGGCCTGAATATCTTCGCGGCGCTACTCCCTGACTTCTAGTGGGCTCTCCGGGATGATGCGAAGTTGAAGCTCCACAATCTGAGCCTCATGTTCTGCTTTGAGCTTCTCTATTTCACTGCGAGACTGCTGTGCATAATCTTTCAGCTTGGCGATTATTTGCTCCGGCTCTTCCTCGGCCTGGATGTCGAAGTCGGGAAGACTTCGACACGCCTCATCCAATACTCGTGCCAATGTGACCTGCTTACGTTCTGCGTCGCTCTTCCTCTGCTCCACTTCCCCCAACTGCGCTGCGAGGCTCTCACTCCGCTTCATGGTATTTTCCAATTGTATCTGAGAGTAGTGGTCCCGTGCTTGGATCTCCTTCATGATTGCTAATTAGCAGAGATGCAACTCCATCATGGACATCTTGGTGTAATCTATTCCAACTATCATGCTCATCTTCGAGCAAGATGTTGCGTCAGTTATTATGAGGGCTGCACTTGACACTTGTCCCCTATTTTCTCTAACTGCCCATTGTCTTGTGTCTGGCTACGCACTTACGGGGGTACTGTTTGCTGCAGCACCAGTTGCTGATTTTTCTGCTAACTCCTTCAGCTCTAAAATTCCCCGAGCTATGCCAGTGAGTGCATCAAGGTGCGTAGCTACAAACTCTGACCATTTCTTGGTGAGAACTTCTGTGGACTTCGTTAGAGCCTGATCAAGCTCCTCAGTTGTCAGGGAAGACTCTTCGTCGATATTCTTGTCTTTTGATGCCTTCGTTTTCTTTCGAGACTGAGGTTTGGTCACTTCCTCTGCTTCTAGCGACGTGTGCTTATCTAGCCGATTAGGGTCTAATACTGTTTTGACCGAGTACTCTTCTTCTTCTTCATCTCCGTCATCTCCACCCTGGTCTCCTTCACTCTACTACAGCTCACTCTGTTCTTCACTTTCTTCGAGTGGGTCATTCTGCTGCGTCTGACTAGGGCCTGCGCCTACATTGGTGACTGGGGGGACTGGAAAGGCATATGACTAGGGCCTAAGAGCTGAGTATTCTAACCAAATAGACTACAACGAAACCAATTTTTTGGGCTATAGGGCAGACCCGGGGTTTATACTTTAACTTCGCACCAACAAAAAGACCCACAGTGTTGGCCCTTTCGGCAACAACCTGCGAACAGGTTGCAGTCTCACCCGAAACAGCTATGGGGTGCTGCAGAATCAGGTTTCTACAAGCAGAAGAGGGATATTACTGTACCTTTAGCCTTAACAACAATTACTTATACAAAATAGAGCTTCGACATTCAATACAATTAGTTTCGCAGTTTAGGTAAATAACGTTACTTGCTTAACCCTTAACTGGGAATTCACAGCGAAGTTACTATTTAACAGTTAACTTACTTTAGCATTCACCTACTTATCAAAAGTATAAAAACATCACAGCGCAAAATAACACAACATAAGTTTTAACGTGGTTCACCCCCAGGGTAGGGGCTACGTCCACAGAACTGCTTTTATTCAACTCTTTACAAAACAACAGTTCTGATCTACGCACTCAGCTGTAGATCCTTCCTTCAAGCCCAACTGCGCACTTAGCTGCAGTTCCTTTATTACAAACTCTAAGCTTTTCACTTAGCTACAGTTCCTTTCTTACAAAAACCCTCTGCGCACACAGCTGCAGAGGTCATCCACACACACAGCTGGGACTTGGCCTTAAAACCTGAAAATAGATCTAACTTCTTTGCATCATATGATCCTTGTGTCATTAGATACCTTTGACATCTTTACATGAGTTCCTATTTATACAAGTGCACTATTACAAAATCATGGGCTTATACCCTAAATTTATGGACAATTACAAAAAAGAGGGCTTTGACTCAACCCCGACACCCTTAAGACTATCTTCAGTCACAACTCCGCTTACAAGCTTCCCCAAAAACCGCGAAGTTACCAAAATTAAGGACCATTAAGGTGCGCGCCCCAACAGTCATTTATGGTTTGTGTTATATTTTGAAAGTATTTTTATTAGATTTCTTTTAGTATATAATAAAAAATAAACTTTTCATTTCTTAAATTCTTTAATAAAAATTTATTAATGAAAAAATTCTACACTAACTTTTTTTTAATAAAACTTTATATGTTTGGGAAAATAAAAACCCAAAACATAAAAAAACAAAAAATAGTATGAAGGGAAAAGAAGAAATGAAATTCCAACCCTGATCATCATCATGCCCTATTCCCATACCATTTGCAAGTCATGTCAAGGGCCAAACCACAAGCCAAATCAGGTTCTTCTTACTTTTGACAACTCGTTTAGATGAGATTCAATATCGGGTCGCTCAGCTCGACATGTTCGATAAGAAAAACTCTTGAATCAATATAACATCCAATGCAGAGGCAAAGTCGAGTTTCAAAGATTTGTCGTTTCTCGCACTGTGCATTTTCATGTCTTGTTTTTTATACCATCACATTTAGCTCATTAGCCTAGCGATTTCCACATCTCATTTGACAAAACACATCATAGTTTGACCCTTTTGACAGTCGATTGAACTTTCGACAAGCAAGAGTCTTTTAAGTCTTATTAGTGAAATTCACCAAATTTGTGTCCTCCATTAATTCGTTGGTTTTACCTGTCTGCTAGTCTTCTCATCACGACTATGTTCAAAAGGTCAAAATTTTGGCAAGCACTTCTTTGCATAAAAAATGACCTTTTTTTTTCTTAAACTAAAAAAAAAGAACCCTAGACTCCCTTACCATGTCTACAACAACAATGCATCGATAAATCTTGTTTCATATTGTGCAATCTCTCTGCTCAGTTCTTAAGTCTACCTTTCTCTCTCTGTAGATGAAAATAAAATGACTCTACTACCCAGAATTTGAAGGCGTTGATTTTGTTGTTGTCATGATTGTGCCAAGTTCAGTCTCCATAAATGACAGTTAATGTTCACGTTGGCCTATCATGTTCAAGCATTCAGATTAGAGGCCTATTAAATTTCCATCCACCTCGTACCTTGTCCCAGTAAATGGTTGTTCCATCACCACTCATCTGCTCATTTTTCTGCACCGTCACCCCATCTGATGAGTTAATTTATAGTATTATAATATATATACTATACAATATGTTAATATTTAAATAATATATCAATTTACTATGTAATTTATAGTAACGAGTTAAACATAAAATAAAAAGTAAGAATAAAAACAACAAAATAAATGAAAATAATATTTTCATGGCAATGTTTCACATTTTAAAATATTTTTAATTTAATTAAAAAAAAATTGTTCCATTACAAAAGAGAAAATAAACAAAGAGAACAAAAGATAAAATAAACATAAAGACGGAAAATTTCACCCAATCGGACCTAATTAAGAGCCTTCAGTCTTTGATCCAATATCTGAGCGATCTAGTGGATGGTGATGAATGCAGCTTATGGAAGGGTTGGACGAGCTTATGGTAGGGTTGGATGCACTCAAGAAGATTTGGAACTCTTTACCTAAGTGCAGCTAACAGGAATCAAACCAGATCCCTTTGTTTTTATTGTTGATTGCTTTATGTTCTTGTGAGTGAGGGTTTTTGGTGAAATCATATGGTTTCTCTAATTTAGCATGGGAGAAGAGACCTTCATAGGTATCCCAATACCTTGACATGATTCATAAGCATATGAAATACTATTTTTCCTTCGAAAGAATTTGTGGATTCCAGCTCAATTCTTTTATTTTGTGTTTTTTAAGGATAAATGTCCCAAGAATATATTACTTGGTGAGTATATGCTTTCTTCCTCAGAGATTCTATAGTGGTGGAATTTTTGCATAAGTGCAGTAGGAGGTCGGTTTTGTATGTCCGTGTGATCTTGGGGATTCATGATCTGATAAGCCAATTGGAGATTTAATGGGAGGCTGTTCAATGGATTCATGACCAAAATGGGGTTTTGTTATGCAGGTGATTTTTGGGATTTATGACCTAATAGTGGGGTTTTTTATGTCAATGTGGGCAATCCCAAATACAAAGAACAAAACTGTGGGTGCTAATAATTGCGAATGGAGCCGTCTAGGGACTATTTTGACTTTTTGGCTAACCCATACAATTTGTAATTTTTGTTGTTTTTTTGGGGCGATTTTAAGGGAAGAAATGAAATCCGGTGACACTAAAACCCCACACCCACTCTATAAGACTTGGAAGATCCAACAGTGTTTTTACGCATTTTCAAATTCTGTGAAGATTCATAGATTTTAGAATTAGGCAGATAGGTGCTATAATACCTTCGAGGTACACGCATCCTAACAAAATGTCGATATTGACAGAATTGGGAGACTTAGATCAAGGAAAACACCCAACTATTAAAAACAACTCACATCTGTTCAGGTCTATTTAATTCACTGAGAGGAAAAACAGACATGAAAAACCCTTAAGTAACCAATGCCCATTAGGTATTCCTTGTACTACAATCAAAGAACATATTCTTTTTGGGATTGGCCAAGAGTCTTCTGAATGCAACATTTGTGTCACTAAAATATTCAACAACCATGGGAGGAAGCTAAAGGAAATGGAGAAGCGATCTTTGAACTGCCCAGAGGACAGAACTTGACCTAACCTCTGTGTTCTTCGTTATATTTCTAAAATCTATGGGTTTCTGTAGAGCGGGCATTGAATTCATTTGTGTGTGTGTTCATGCTCGTGTTTACCTTCCAATCTAGCATTCCAGGTAGAATCCAATTTCTTCTCTCATTCGGCTGCAGCTGTGGATTTCTCATCATGATTGTTCTTACTTTCTGCTCTCACATGACGTAGACCCTTGGGAGGTTCTTTTAATTCAGTCATTCCATAATAATCCAATCCATGAACTCACCACATGTAGGTAGAAACAACATCCAAAAGCTCTAGACCTTCAAGTCCCTTCACATTATTTGTGCCCCTCGCAATTACAACACCTATTGAACCACTTACAGAATTGTCTCCTTCAAACTTGTCTTTCTCTGAACTACCAAGAATATTTTCTTCTATACCTTTCTCTGTATCTAGTTTGTGAATAAGAGCCTATCCAAGTTCTATATCCTTTTTAAATCGCCTAGGTTCAGAACTCACTAGAGGATCCTTGGGAGCACTAGAAACGAGGTCATTCTCCTTTGCAGGGCCCCTACCATGTCTCCTCCTTTTGTCACTAACCTCAACTTCATGATCTAAATTGTGGTCACTCTCTTGACCACCTTTTGTAGATAATGCTATAGAATCAGTAGAACTTGGACCTCTACATTCAAAACCCCACAAATGTCAAAGAAAGAATCAAGTAAATAATGCTAATATTTTCATTAATAGAAGTGACAAAAATATACACAGAAACTGTAACTCACATGTCTAGGGTTCCATTCTGTAGCTCTAAGAGGAACTCCTTTGCAGTTGCTTTTGCGTTTTAATTTCTCTTTTAACATCAAGAATAATTTCTATCCACTACCAAAATAGAAAATTACTTTATCGTGCAAATATAAAAATAATATGGATTTTAATTATATGATACAGCATACTTGCATACAAAAGAGAAAGCAGGAGGTTAACCTATGTACAACATCTTCTAAGTGTGAAGGATCGGTATTTTTCCTTCAGCCTACATCACAAATAAGAAACCAAGGCTTATATGGGAATTGAAATAACATCAAAATATATATACAATTTGAATGTCAATCACAAATTAATGTGCCAATGCTTTAAAATAGCTTACCAATCCTCTTCTTTGTGAGCTTAAAAATATGCATGCTTCTGGGTGGTAATGTATTCTGTTCTGTATGCTTGGTATCTGATATACATTAAACCATTTTTGTCATGATCATGCATGCTTTCACATGAAAAGAAATGCAGATAAAAATGTAAAGGAGCATTTGTTTCAACATAAGAGGTCTCAAGAATTTATTTGGTAAGAGAAACTACTTGCGCTCTGCTTCAGTTGGTGATATGTGATCCTCTAGTTCATTAATAAATTGTTTATAGGTCATCAAACCTCCCCTAAAAGCACCCATATTTTATTGGATTATCAAATATACAAATGCACTTAAATGTATTAATAGACTAAGCCGTAATGTCATAGTTTCAACTTTCAAAGGTTTTGAAAACATTAATCTTTACAAAAATAGAAGAACAAATAGGAAGTGGATATGGATATGTAGAATGATTGATATTATAATAGAACAACGTATTAGAAATGACAAAAATCATTGTGCAACAAAAACATTTCATTTTAAAAAGGTGAACAACACTTCAACAAACACAAACCCAAATGAAAAAAATATGGCACCTAAACTCTGATATCCACTTATAGTTGAGGGGTGCCCATCTCACCAAATCCAGCATGTCCAGAGCCTAGATAGTCTACAACATGGACAAGAAAAAACATTATTATGTGGGGAAACATACTAGAATATTAGTAGAAAATATGACAAATAATATCCTGTCAGGAATCACAGAGAACCTATGTTAACCAACACACACATACATCAGCTCTAGCCTTGTGTAGCAACATACAGTTGCACAACATAGCATATCAATTATTAAGACATCACAGAGTTTGTAGGGTACTACAACTAAGAGAGTACTATTCAGGTTACCCAGAGATCCACCTTGGAAGCCACCAGATGCATGTCCTAGGTGCCGACTGTGGTGTCTTTCATCACCATATCCAGATCTTCCTCCCATTCCACTTCTATCATATCCTCCACTGTTATCATAACCAAACCTGCCATCAATTTGAGATCAGGAAAAACCATAACACTAAAACCTGCTGATGTTAAAATCAAATTCCATCAAATAGTCTATATTCCTTTGTAGCTACTTGTTTTTGTAGAGCAGGTATTGAAGTCATTTGTGTGTGTGTTCATTTCTGTGTTTGCCTGTTGTCATTTCAACTTTGGGGGGTAATTTATCAGTGCACGGTGTTGTTGTTGCTCATTGTAGTCCTCAAAGGATGTGGGGATAACATGTTTGTTGTTCCTGTTCTTCCTATTCTTGAGGATGAAAGGAAAGTGTTTGACAATATGCCTGAATGGAATGTGGTTTTGTGGAGCGATATGATTGCAGGGTATGTTCTAAATGGGAAAGTTGAAGAGGCTCTCAAGATGGGTTGGCAAGCGTTGATGATGGGGATGAGGCCAAATGATTTTACTTTCTTGATGGTGCTTCTGATTTGCGAAAACATCACGGCTTATAATTAGGGTAAGCAAGTTCATATTCTCACCATAAAATATGGATTTTATTCATATAATTTTATGGGTATTTCTCTAGTTGGCATGTTTGAAAAAGGTGGGTTTGTTTCTAGTTTTGTTCATTCCTTTCGGGAATCATGTCAAAATTCCCATGAATAGACAGCTCAAATACAGATTGTGAATTTTTTTAATAGGATATGTAAGTAGCTATGGTGTTAATTATAATACAATAACTAGTGCTCTGTGGACTCAAGAACCCAGTGCTCTTAGTTGCCAATATAACTCCATGCCCTGTTTTTTCTTTAAAGGGCCACCAGGTATTCTATTTGAGTGAGCATGTTGGGATGCACTTTTCCCATAATGAGTTAGCATGAGATTGGTATTTTAATGAAAAGGTGAATGATGGTCTACAAAATTCTCATAGACACTCCTTACATTTGATTGTTGAGAATTAGAAGAAGGGTGCTTGGTTATTCAGCTTCATGCTACAACACAACTGTTGGTGATAGATCACTGGGCATGAAATCCCTCTTATAAACATAGTTTGTTTTCTTTTATTGGCTTTGGGACATTAAGCATATATAAAATCCTTGTAGCTTGCGAACAACTATCTAATTGGTTATCTTCAACTCTATATATTGTCTTTCCATGTATATATTCATGAAGTGCTACTATGTCTGTCTAATTGAAGGGTTGGTGGAAGATTAGCTGGGAGGTGAGATTGGGTTTGTTGAGCTATTCACCATTAGGGAAAATTAGTTCGATCATAAGCTATTAAACAAAGTCTATCCAAGCATGATATTTCAAAATAGTCAGAGTTTCACAAGTTGCCAAAACATTCATGATTATGGTATCATCATGATGAAACAATGAACCTTGCCATTAAAATGAGTTGCTATTTGTAAGAACAACGAGACTTTGGATAAACCAAGTATTTAGTGACAAATAACTTGTAGAGTTTTGTTCTAATTCCCTGGCCACTGGTTTCCTCAGCCTGTGTGCCACTTGGTTAAAACCACAAAGAAACTAGAATATTGATTCCTATTTGCATTGTAGTTGGTTGTTGTGTGTAAGCTACACACAGAACATACCTTGCAGCCATCAGAAGAAGAGTGACCTCTGTACAATACTGAGAACAACGACTAGAAGTAATTTTATGCATAGTATCCATGTTGGTGAAGTAAGTGGGCTCTATAAGTGGATCACAACACATAAATTAGGGTAAGGAAGCATGGGGTTCATGAATTTTGTATTAAATTTATGCCATCCAAGTATGTCTCTTGAACTCATTAAGGATTGAAAAATTTACCAAGTCATGAGTTTGACCAGGGCTGACGAAGTATTACTTCCAAGTTTCGAAGTATACTCATCCTTTTTTAGACAAGCTGAATAGACATGTCAAGTACTAAGAAGACTTAGTAGGTCTTGTAACTAATATCATCTCAGGGATGTCTTGGATTATCCACTGTGCCTCTTAGGCCTCTATGCCTATGTCTCCCTTTCTTGAATCCAACCAATTCTTTTCACCACTGAGTGCCTTATATTGAGCATCCCTCAAACTATTTGGCCCTTTTTCTCTCAAAAGGAAGCCAAAGTTTCGATTAAAGGAATCAAGATAATAGAACATGATAGCTACCGGAGAGGTTTAATATTTTCATGAATCCTTTGCACTATCTGATTAAATATTTTATTGAACTCTTCAACATATTCGTTCTCATTATTATCTCTAGTGAAGGCATCTAACCAATACCTATTGTATTTTTTTCCTTCCATCTTTCCATAAAAGCACTTTCGATCTGAGCCACTGTGGTTATAGACTTATAGTGTTTTCAAGGAAACTTGTGAACCAATCTATAGCTTCATCTTAATGACAATACAAAAATTTCATAAGCACATCTAAATGACCAACCTTGGATTGCTTTATCATGGTCATGAAAGAATTCCAGTGGTCTCTCATTGATATTGCATTATTTCCTGAAAACATGGGAAACATATCAATTTCTCTTTTTTGAATGTCACGAGGGGCTCCTAGAATATTTGAAAAGTTGAATGGTTATAACATATTTGTATTTAGAGTTATTTGATTAATTTTATGGTGGTTGATGTGGGTAAGACTAGTTCCAAAGTCCACAAGGGAAAATGGGTGTTGAATTTTGACATGTGTACGATATTTTAAAAAATTGTAGTCTGTAATAGAGATAACACTTGAGATATTAACATCAGTAAGACAAATGCAGTAGTAAAACAAGCATCACACAATTGAACACATGATTTTCCACCGGGAAATAATTTAAGGACAAAAACCTCAAAGCATTAATAATTCATCCTCTAAATGAGATGACTGAGTTTGTATAGGAGCAGATAATTTATTCACAGAACTCTGAAATAAGATGTAAATAGTTTTTTTCCCAAACTGAAGAAGCCCTAATAGGATTTTACTATTGCTGCTGCTTGCTGCTACGTGGATTGTACTTTCATTGTTGCCACGTTAGCAAGGTCTAGTGTTACCTCTCGGATGTCTGTTGCGAGATCAACGAGGGTATGTTGATAGACTGTTACAGCCTTAATAGGGATCAGATGCAAGGAGAGCCCTAGCAGGGATAGTGTGCCCTACTCCTCACCACCACCGAGGCTGTTAGCAACCTAGTATACAGTATACAGTGACTCTAGAGAAGCTAGTATAGAGTTTTCTTGTATAGGCCATAATTTCATTATCTTAGATTTGATGGATGTCTCTTGTTTTATATTCCTTTGTCTGTACTATGTAGGTAGCACAAGTCCTTAGGCATGGTGTTTGGCATATGAACTACAACTGGAAATATATTTGTTATGTTGTTTAGGTTATTAGCTTGAATGCTCTTAAGTTGAGTTCTCCCTCTTTTCAGGGGATGGGATTTTTATTCAGCTCCATGAGAGACAGTTCCATACATATTGTGTAAAATGAATGCACAGAAGGATCTTTTTGTTTCCTTAAACAAGTAATAGTATTTTTCTTCTAATCTTATAATAGGTGGGACACTAGAAAATATAACCTTCTATATCTTTCCCAGATAATAATATATCTAGATGCATTAATTGATTGTAATGAAGTACTCAACATAAATTTTAAGTTGATGTCCATTGTAAACATATACAATCCAAACAAGGCATGGAATATAGGATGAAGTATATGTTGACTTCAGGGCTGGTGAGCTTTCTGCACAATATCTTGAGAGTTTGATGATAATTGTTGCAAATCCTAAGCAATTCAAGATCCCATATTGGTTTTTAAATAGACAAAAAGATATAAATTATGGCCGAACCACTCAGGTGGTATCCAATGGTATTGACATGAAACTCAGGGATGACTTCAAACGCTTGAAGAAGATCAGGTACTATGACATTTTTCATGCACTGTTATGTGTCATAATTGATTTTATATTATTAGGTTGTTAGTGGTGTTCACAGTTGGTGTTAGTAAAATTGTTTTTATTCTAAATGATATAAAATGGAAATGGGGTAGTGATACATAGTCACATGCATTTTTGAATTTGAGGGATTTGAATGTCAGTCAAATTGTTTGTAAAAAGACATAACCTATAGTATTATTAGGCAAGAAGGTGAGGGACAAGATAACTTATGTAGTAGTTTGAGATCAATGATTCATTGATTAGAAATTTCCTGCGGTATTTATTTCTGAAAATGCATCTTATATGTCATTGATTATTAATAAATAATACAAGAATTGTATACTAGGGGCAGGCTGTGATTATGCAGATCACTCATAAGGAGATTCATCATTTTAAAACGCATTATAGCCAGTGCTAGATGAAATTGTGCTGCTCACTGTGAACTAATTGTGGTGATCAAACATTAAAGGGGTAGCATCACTCAAAAATATATGCCTGTAAATCTGATTGCATTCTAGATACTTCTCCCAGAATTTCTGATCATTCACTTTCCCCCAAACCTCGCTCCTTTCCAATTAAAAAGAGGGGTGTCAATGAATCTTGGATTCATCAACAATGCATTACCTAAAGATTTGGCAGTCATGCAACCCCAAAATACATGTTCAACTGACTTCAGTCATGCATTCGACTTTTGGCCTTTACGATATTGATGCAATCAAGTGAAAACCATGAAGAACTAAGGGCATTTTTTTCAAATGATCCTGAGTTTATGAATGATTTGATGAAGGTGTTGCAATCTGAGAACTTTATACTAGATAACATTAGATCAGATGCTATTTGGGCTTTAAGATACCAGTTTGCGGTAATTTCTGCATGTCATGAGAGGAGTTGGGTGTTAAATGTTCCAAATATTGTTAGCATTGCAACAAATCATGTGTTTTTATTGAGCTTGCTGCAAAATTCTATCATGTCATTGACTACTATGGAAGCATATCCTGTTGCATTATTAGAAGGGGATTTATATTTTTTTCTGGGATATGTAACATCATCCTCGACTTTGCCAAATTTTATGAGAGAAACTAGACTAATTCCTACCATTTTTCCTTTGTTAAAAGACACCAATTCTTGTCATACAAACCTTGTCATATTTGCTGTAAATATTCTCCAAAATTTTATGGATTACAGCAATACAACAGTCACTCTATTCAAAGATCTTGGAGGTCTAGGCAATACTATTAAGAGACTACAATTTTAGGTTACAAGTGTTGTATCCTACAGAGCTTGAAAGATCAATTTATTACTGTTGAATCCTAGAGAGCCTGAAAGATCAAAATGAGTGAGGGTTCAATGGAATTCAAGGAAGAATCCCAATACCAACAATGATGTCTATTGTCAACTATTCTAATATCCAACGCTATGCTCAAGGGTGTTTTGAGGTTCTTTCTATCCATTGGTTGTGTGACTCGAAGCCTACACTACCTGATAGAACTATTATTGGAGGTTTATTTATAATGCCTCTTTTGATTGTAGCTATCTAGAGGTTGTTTGGAGTTAGGTACAGAAGCAAACATTCTCTACCTTATAACCCAAACAACATTTTGATTTGATGCATGGAAACTCATAAACCAAAGTTTTGATAAACCATCATGCAATAACAACCCTAGAATCCATCATAAACCATCATCAGCTTGAAGCCATTTTTTTGACAATTCTTCAAGATAGAGTCGTTGAAAGTTGCTGAGACAAGATGTGCCTCAAAGTTCCTCCTGTTGCATCGCTTTGTACAGTTGAAAGTTGCATTATTGTCTATGGTGATTGAGATTTAGTCTTTTTGGAGACAGTCAAATTCAGAGAGAAGTGCTGTGTAGAGTGGTTATTGATGGGAAGTGGTGGATCAAGATTGAATTCTGCTAAAATTCACAATGTTAGAATAATCAACCCATAGTTAGCTACCTTAGACATTAATTAATCCATTTTTGTCTTATTTTCCTAGTTTCCATGTTCCACCTTATGCAAGTTGTCATCTACACATCCATAGTGGTCAAACTTGCTAATTTTGACTCATGGAGCACTTGGGAAACCTCCTGGAATCAAATCTACTTTATTCCTGGCCTCCTAGGTGCCCTTCTGCTTTTTCTTCTTTATTGCCTGCTTTTTCAGTGCTTTAAGGCAATTGGGAAAGTTTAACTAGGTGAGGTTAACTAGTTTTTTGTCCTCCACATCCTCCACTCTTTTCTCCTATGAAAAGCATGTATGAGTTGTCCTTCCATTAAATTTTAGCTTGCCTAATTGATTTTTCCAATTCGTGAGCTCCTTGACAGTTTTGGAAACTGCTTTATGCACCTATGGGGGATTTGCTTAGATTTAGTAAGCCTGGTTTTGACTAGATTCTAATTGCCTCTTCATGCATTCGAATCCTTCATGTAAATATTTATTGTGTCAGCCTATGAATTCACAGGGTTGGCTATTGTACACTTATTCAATACAGTTTAGTGTTCAGCTCCATATTCAGTCTCTTTTGTGAGTGATTTTGCATGTACAATTGATAATTGTTGTGAGTGGAATTGTTCTATCACTAGGTTCAATTTCCACATGGTATCAGATCCTTTGTAGATCAATTTCTCTCCTTCCAATTTTTTTTGTAGGTTTGACATCATTGACTGGGAGCCTTCTACTGACAGCCGGGACAATTTCTGAGCTATGGATCAATCTCAGAAGATCATCTTGACTCCATTTAACTTCTTTGAATGGAAAGTAGAGATGGAGATACTGTTGAGAAAAAAAGGCCTCTACAGAGTGACTATGGAAATAGAAGCAGAGCCCAATGCAGCTGTAGAGAAGATAAAATGGCACAACAGGAGGGATGAGGCCTATGGTCTCTTGTGTCTGAGTATATCCAGAGACCTCCTTTTCCATCTTGATGGATTGACATCACCGAATGAAGTATGATGGATTGATCTTTTTGGAAATATAGATGAGATGATGGGACATCAAATCGAAAATGAACTGATCTCCCTGAGTCCCAATAGCTTTGAATCCCTGCAACTCTATTTCTCCAAGTTCAAAGCACTTGTTTTGCAGCTAAAACAATGTGGGATTGAAAAGAAGGATGATCAGTTGGTCTTGGCCATACTCTTGAAGCTTGGCCCTGACTATTTTGTGTTTGTTTCAACCTTCTATGCCACAAAGTTGACAGCTCAAACCTGGAAGATGCCTAGCCTTGCAGATTTCATAGAATCTGTCACACAAGAACAAGATAAGTTGGTGATGATGGGCACCATCAAACCATCCAAAGAACAAGCTCTGGTTGCTGGATATTTGAGGGTGGATTCAAAAAGAAAAAAGAAAGCTAAAAATCCACCTGAGCAAAAGAGAGATAAGAACAAGTCTCCGGAGGAGCCTCAAGGTTCCAAGAAGAACTACCAGAAGAAGAAGAACAAAGGATAAATGAGAAAGTGCGCATACTGCAGTAAGGGAAATCATTCTAAGAGCTCCTGCATGAAGAAGCAAATAGACATGCTGACCCAACTCCTGGAGAAGAATGGCATCTCCCTTCCAGACAGCTCAAAGAAGAGGGAAGGAGGATCAAGTTCAGAAGACAGACAGAGAGAGAGTTCATGCATTGGTTGCTGGCACATCAAGCTCACCTAGTTTCATCATTGATTCGGGAGCTTCAAGACATATGGTTTCGACCAAGGAGGCATTCACCTCACTTGACATGTCGAAAGGTCCACCAATAGTACTGGGAGATGACTCTCTCACTGAAATTTTGGGCAAAGGGAGGATTGATCTTGATCATGGTTAGTTCAACAATGTGTTGTATGTTCCATGTCTTGCCTCTAACCTCTTATCAGTGTATCAGATGACCCACACAAGGTCTCCAAAGAAGGTCATATTCTCCCTTGATGAAGTTGAGATCACAGAGATCTCAAGTGGTAAAGTCATTGCAAAAGGAGTTGCAAATCATACTTCGAAGGTATACATGTTCTCACACTTCCTACCCTACTCAAACCCCTCTGCTCTTCCGATTCATGCTAATGAGGCAAGCAAGCTTTGGCATGAAATATTTGGCCACCTAAATTACAAGTATCTTTCTGATCTTAGTGAAAAATAGATGGTCATAGGGTTACCAAAGATAAAATTTTCCAAAGGAGTCTGTCAAGGTTGCATCCTAGGAAAACACCCAGAGGATAAATTTGAGAGAGCTAGTCATGAGAGAACCTCTGCACCTATTGAGTTGATCCACAGTGATGTTGCTGGCCCATTCCCTCATATGTTCATGAGTCAGGACAAATATGCATTGACTTTCATAGATGACTTTTCTAGGTATTGCTGGGTTTACTTCCTGAAACACAAGTCTGAAGTTTTTGGCCTCTTCAAAGTCTTTAAGGCTTTGGTTGAAAACCATTATGGGAGGAAACTCAAGGTCCTCAGATATGACAATGGTGGTGAGTATGTAAAGTCTAAGTTTATTCAATATTGTGTAGATGTAGGTATTTAGATGCAGCATTCTATCCCTTACACACCACAGCAGAATGGTGTTGCAGAGAGGAAGAACAGATCACTGAAAGAGATGGCAACATGAATGATGGAGGCTAAGACTTTGCCACCAAAGTACTGGGCCGAAGCTATAAAATATGCAGCCTATATCCAGAATAGGTTGCCTCATAAAAATCTTGATGGTATGACTCCTTTCGAAGCATGGAGTGGGCACAAGCCAGATGTGACCCATTTCAGGATTTTTGGCTCAAATGCTTGGGCTAGAATTCCAACAGAAAAGAGAAAGGCTTTGCAGCCCCAAAGAAAAGAGTGTCTATTTGTTGGGTACTCTAAAGATTCAAAATGGTACAAGCTGATAAATTTGAGCACAAACAAATCCTTCATTGAAAGGTGTGTTCAGTTTCAAGAAGAACCCCTAGTAGCAGTGGAAGTTGGAGAAGCCTCTTCACCACCAGAACCTTTGAGTGTAAGTGAAGAGATTGTTGAACATGCTGATTCTGATATGTCTGATAGTGATGAATTTATTGCAGATCCTAACAGCCCTACAAGCCCAAAATGGGCAGCCAATACCATTCATGTAGCAGGAGAGCTAGCTGGAAATCCTAATGACCCTAGGAAGACTAGATCTCAATTTGAGAGTGCTCTGTGCATGAAGGATCCTATGTTTGCTGAGAAATTCTATCTGATGGTGGAATCAGATCCTAAGACATATCAAGATGCAGCAGGAGATCCAAGATGGCAAGCAGCCATGAAGGAAGAGTTCAGCTCACTCCAAAAGAGCAACACTTGGGGGCTGGTTGATCTTCCCCCAGGGAGGAATCTAGTTCAGTGTAAGTGGGTGTACAAGACCAAATTTGCTGCTGATGGTTCACGTCTAAAGTACAAATCCATATTGGTAGCCAAGGGATCCTCACAGGTTCATGGCATAGATTACAATGAGACCTTTGCACCAGTGGCAAAGATGGACTCCATCAGGCTAGCCTTAGCCATTGCAGCTTCAAAGCAATGGGAGGTACATCACATGGATGTAAAGTGTGCCTTTCTGAATGGAGATTTAACTGAAGAGATATACATGCAGCAGCCTCAAGGATTTTCTACTAACCCATCTCTTGTGTGCAGGCTAAGGAAGCCATTGTATGGGCTAAAGCAAGCCCCCAAGGCTTGGTATGCCAAGATTGATAGCTTCTTGCTATCACTGAATTTTGTTCGATGCAAATCAGATCCAAATGTATATTTGAAGTTGATTAATGGTTCATTAATGATCATTGTGTTATATGTTGATGACCTCCTCATTACAAGAAGCTCAAAGGATGAGATTGCTTTCTTGAAGGGTGCAATGAACCAAGCCTTCTCCATGACAGATTTGGGGCTCTTAAGCCAATTCTTGGGGCTTGATATTGCTCAAACCAAAGCTGGAATCAAGGTGCACCAGTCCAAGTATGCCTTGGATTTGCTGAACAAATTTAGAATGAAGGATTGCAAGCCAAGCAAAACTCCTTTCCTTTTAGGAGTGAAGCTTGAAGAAGCTGATTCTTCACGTATGGTAAACAATACACTGTATAGGCAACTGATTGGATGTTTGTTGTATCTTTTTAGGGTTAACCTTGACTTGAGATTGAGTCAAAGGTGGTTAGGTCTAGCACATGGTTTGGGAACATGGTTTGTTGTATCCCATGGTATTGTCCCATGGTATTGCATGTGTTAACCTTGACTCGGGATTGAGTCAAAGGTGGTTAGGTCTAGCACATGGTTTGGGCACATGGTTTGTTGTAGCCCATGGTATTCTCCCATGGTATTGCATGTGATTAAGCCTTTATAAGGCTTGAGGAGGCTCCATTGTAATTGTACTGGATGTGAGTACTGTATGGTACTGGATGTGGGCATTGTATTGTGCTGGAAGAGAGACTGTGAGAGTGTGAAGAGGAAGTGCAGCGGTTTTACTGCAGGGCGTATCCCTTCATATTTCTGGACTTAAATAAAAGGACTGGAAAATTTGTTTATGGACGTAGCCCATCGTTTAGGTGAACCACGTTATATCTGTGTCTCTCTATAATGTTTAATGTGTTTTTGCATCTTGTTTATTGATTTAACTGTATAATTTTTATTGCTTTGCGGTCCTGTTTTTATAACATATCTTACACATACTAGACCTGATATTTTTTATGCAGTAAGTGTGGCTTCTAGATACATGGATCAGCCTCATGAGATCCATTGGAAAGAATCCAAATGGATCCTTAACTTTGTTCAGGGAACAAGGACACGTGGGATTTTCTATAAAGCTAAATCTGATCTTGATTTGATTGGGTTTACTGACAGTGATTGGGCAGGTGATAGCATAGATAGAAAGTCCACATCAGGATATGTGTTCATGCTTGTAGAAGGGCCAATCAGCTAGTCAAGCAAGAAACAGAGTGCCATTGCACTCTCATCTATAGAAGCAGAGTACAGAGGAGTTGTAAATGCAGCAACTCAATGTTTATGGTTGCAGGGGTTACTTGGAGAATGTGGCTTTGAATCAGAATACTCAACTACTATCTACTGTGATAATCAGAGTACCATTTGAATCTACAATGATCCAGTTCAGAAGCAGAGAACCAAATACATTGAGATCCATATGCACTACATCAGAGAGCTTGTGCATGATGGCACCATTCACCTACTCTTGTGTTCATCTTCAGAACAAGTAGCTGATATATTCACCAAAGAATTTTGTGAGAAAACCTTCAGCAATCTCAAATCACTGCTGGGGATTGCTGATCATGCTGTGAAGCATGAGTGATGACAAGATTTCCAATTTTTTTTTACAGTCCATGTTTAAGGGAGGATTTTTCCACTGGGTTATTACCTCTTTCCTTGGTTAAATGGACATGCAGTATGTAAAGGGTGACTAAGCCTTGTTGCTAGGCCCTATAATTTTCTGATATATTACTCATAAGTCAGGCTTAAGGGGGGGTGTTAGAATAATCAACCCATAGTTATCTACCTTAGACATTAATTAATCCATTTTTGTCTTATTTGCCTAGTTTCCATGTTCCACCTTATGCAAGTTGTCATCTACACATACATAGTGGTCAAACTTGATAATTTTGACTCATGGAGCGCTTGGGAAACCTCCTGGAATCAAATCTGCTTTATTCCTGGCCTCCTAAGCACCCTTCTGCTTTTTCTGCTTTATTGCCTGCTTTTTCAGTGCTTTAATTGGGAAAGTTTGACTAGGTGAGGTTAACTAGTTTTTTGTCCTCCACATCCTCCACTCTTTTCTCCTATGAAAATCATGTATGAGTTTTCCTTCCATTACCTTTTAGCTTCCCTAATTGATTTTTCCAATTCGTGAGCTCCTTGACAGTTTTGGAAACTGCTTTATGCACCTATGGGGGATTTGCTTAGATTTAGTAAGCCTGCTTTTGACTAGATTTGAATTGCCTCTTCATGCATTCAAATCCTTCATGTAACTATTTATTGTGGAAGCCTATGAATTCACAGGGTTGGCTATTATACAATTATTCAATACAGTTTAGTGTTCAGCTCCATATTCAGCCTCTTTTGTGAGTGATTTTGCATGTACAATTGATAACTGGTGTGAGTGTAATTGTTCTATCACTGGGTTCAATTTCCACACACAACACCAACATTCAATATTCTTTGAAATGCAAACACTGCAAGCCTTTTTGGGGAGATATTTATGATGGCAGGGATACCATGGATGAGAAATCTATGGAAACCATTTGAATTTAAAACAACAAGAAGTGAAATAACAGATGCAGCTTCAGTGTCATCTGGTATTGTCTGTGTTGGAATTTCTAAAGATAGCTTTTTAATCTCTGTCCCTCAAAGCAACTCTCTTGTTCAAAGCAACAGTGAAGTGAATGTTGTTGCTCTAAATAAAAGCAGTAGAATGCTTTCAGGAAACCATGTTGAGAATTGTCTACAAAGGTATCCATTTGATGATAGGTATCAAAACAATTATGAAGAACACTTTGCAGAACCATATGGTGAAGGTTTCTCTAAAGCTATTTCTTCAGAAGCAGAGGTGCCTCCCTTTATGGAAAAAGTCCAATTTTTAGTGGATGATTATAGTTCTAAATATTGTTCTCTTCATCAAAAGTATGTAAATACTTGCACCCTTAATGGTGACGGTGACAGCTTTGGAGTTACTGATCATAAAGCAGAGGAAAGATTAGTTTCAACTGCTAAAAAGACTAGTGCAGGTTCTATCCAAAATTGTGAAAATGAGCCTATGTTAGAGGAAATATTTGTTTCAGAAGTTGGAAATACTAGTACAAGCTCTATCCAAAATTTTGAAAATGAGTCTATGTTAGATGCAACCAATAGAAGTAAAAATACTAGTTTCAAATTCCCGAGAAAGTAGAAATTGCTAGAGATTCTAATGCCAGTTCTGGAAAGCTAGAATGCTTGGAGAATCTGGTGTGTAATATCCTTCTAGAAGTTTATATGAATGGCTCAGATGTTGGAGAAAACAGTATAATTTCAAACATATTGTCTTTGAATTTTGATTCAGATGATAGTGTATTAAATAGTCCTCACAATTTAGCAAATTTTATCCTTGTTGAGATTGATAAATGGAATAGGATGTCAAAGGAAATATCAAGTTCATGGAAGTCTCAGAATAGCAAGCAGTCAAGGTTTTTATTTGCATGGTCAGAAGGTTCTATAGAAAGATCAATCCATTATTCCACTCCCAATTTGGCATCGTCTAGGCAATTGCAGAGGGAGTGGGAAAATGGACAAGATGTTTTGGAAAGCACAAATGGACATGAACTATTGAATATTAATGGACTATCTAATAATGATTCTGGCCCAAAGGTGCAAGGATTTTAGAGTACTTCAGAGGGAAGCACATTTTTGGTTCCTTCAGAGGCCAAGGGTGAGTTTTGTCATATTTTTTTGTTGGATATTAGTAATTTTATTTTAATAATTGTGTTTTACCTCTTGCTAATATGGCATTTATAGCTTTTGTTTCCTTTCCAGCCATTTTAAGCCTTTGTATTTTTCCAAGTTTGTTATCTATGGATATAGAATTAATTTTATGGATCTAAATACAAGAGATAGCCATTTTTAGATGAGACTATCTTTTAAGATCTAACACTACACAGGAGATGTGTTAGAATAATCAACCCATAGTTAGCTACCTTAGACATTAATTAATCCAATTTTTGTCTTATTTGCCTAGTTTCCATATTCCACCTTATGCAAGTTGTCCTCCACACATCCATAGTGGTCAAACTTGCTAAATTTTAGTCATGGAGTGCTTGGGAAACCTCTTGGAAACAAATCTGATTTATTCCTGGCCTCTCTAGTGCATGTCTACTTTTTCTGCTTGATTACCTGCTTTTTCTGAGTTTGAAGGCAATTGGGAAAGTTTTACTAGGTGAAGTTAACTTGTTTTTGTCCTCATCATCCTCCACTCTTTTCTCCTATGAAAAGAATGTATGAGTTTTCCTTCCACCATCTATTAGCTTTCCTAATTTATTTTGCCAATTCATGAGCTCCTAGACAGATTTGGAAAGTGCTTTATGCACCTATGGGGGATTTGCTTAGATTTAGTAAGCCTGCTTTTGACCAAATTCGAATGGAATCCTTATGCATTCGAATATCTCATGTAATTATTTATTTTTGGCAGCCTATGACTTCACAGGGTTGGCTATTGTACACTTATTCAATATAGATTAGTGTTCAGCTCCATATTTAGTCTCTTTTGTGAGTAATTTGCATGTGTAATTGGCAATTGTTGTGAGTGTAATTGTTCTAACACTTGGGGTCAATTTCCACATGGTATCAGAGCCTTTGTATATCGATTTCTCTCCTTCCAATTTGTTATTGTAGGTTCGACATCATTGACTGGGAGCATTCTGCTGACTGAAGGGACAATTTCTGAGCTATGGATCAATCTCAGAAGATCATCTTGACTCCATTTAAATTATTTGAATGGAAAGCAGAGATGGAGATACTGTTGAGAGAAAAAGGCCTCTACAGAGTGACTATGGCAACAAAAGCAGAGCCCAATACAGCTGCAGAGAAGATTAAATGGCACAACAAGAGGGATGAGGCCTATGGTCTCCTGTGTCTGAGTATATCCAGAGACCTCCTTTTCCATATTGATGGATTAACATCACCGAATGAAGTATGGGAGAAGCTTGTTGATATTTTTGGTAAGACAGATGAGATGAGTTCACATAAAATTGAAAATGAATTGATCTCCCTGAGTCCCAATAGCTTTGAATCCTTGCAACTCTATTTTTCCAAGTTCAAAGCACTTGTTTTGCAGCTAAAACAATGTGGGATCGAAAAGAAGGATGAGCAAATGGTTTTGGCCATACTATCAAAGCTTGTCCCTAACTATTCAGTGTTTGTTTCAACCTTCTATGCCACAAATTTGACAGCCCGAGCCTGGAAAATGCCTAGCCTTGCAGATTTCATGGAATCTCTCACACAAGAACAAGATAAATTGGTGATGATGGGCACCATCAAACCTTCCAAAGACCAAGCTCTGGTTGCTGGATATTTGAGGGTGGATTCAAAAAGCAAGAAGAAAGCTAAAAATCCACCTAAGCAAAAGAGAGACAAGAACAAATCTCCAGAGGAGCCTCAAGGTTCCAAGAAGAACCCCCAGAAGAAGAAGAACAAAGGAGAAATGAGCAAGTGTGCATACTATAGTAAGGGCAATCATTTTGAAAGCTCCTACATGAAGAAGCAAATAGACATGCTGACCCAAATCCTGGAGAATAATGGCATCTCCCTTATAGATAGCTCAAAGAAGAGGGAAGGAGGATCAAATTCAGAAGACAAAGAGAGAGTTCATGCATTGGTTGCTGGCACATCAAGCTCACCTAGTTTCATCATTGATTCTGGAGCTTCAAGACATATGGTTTCGACCAAGGATGCATTCACCTCACTTGACATGTCGAAAGGTCCACCAATTGTACTGGGAGATGACTCTCTCACTGAAAGTTTGGGCAAAGGGAGGATTGATCTTGACCATGGTAAGTTCAGCAATGTGTTGTATGTTCCAGGTCTTTCCTCTAACCTGTTATCAGTGTATCAGATGAACCACACAAGGTCTCCAAAGAAGGTCATATTCTCCCCTAATGAAGTTGAGATCATAGATATCTCAAGTAATAAATTCATTGGAAAAGGAGTTGCAAATCATACTTCAAAGGTATACATGTTATCACACTTCCTACCCTACTCAAACCCCTCTGCTCTTCTAATTCATGCTAATGAGGAAAGCAAGCTTTGGCATGAAAGATTTGGCCACCTAAATTACAAGTATCTTTCTGATATTAGTGAAAACAAAATGGTCATAGGGTTACCAAATATCAATTTTTCCAAAGGAGTCTGTCAAGGTTGCATCCTAGGAAAACACCCAGAGCATAAATTTGAGAAAGCTAGTCATGAGAGAACCTCTGCACCTCTTGAGTTGATCCACAGTGATGTTGCTGGCCCATTTCCTCATATGTCAATGAGTCAGGACAATATGCATTGACATTCATAGATGAATTTTCTAGGTATTGCTGGGTTTACTTCCTGAAACACAAGTCTGAAGTTTTTGGCCTCTTCAAAGTCTTTAAGGCTTTGGTTGAAAACCAGTCTGGAAGGAAACTCAAGGTCCTCAGATCTGACAATGGTGGTGAGTATGTCAAGTTTGAGTTTACTCAATATTGTGTAGATGTAGGTATTCAGATGCAGCATTCAGATGCAAAAACAAATCCTTCATTGAAAGGTGTGTTCAGTTTCAAGAAGAGCCCCTAGCAGCAGTGGAAGTTGGAGAATCCTCTTCACCACCAGAACCTCTGAATGTAAGTGAAGAGATAGTTGAACATGCTGATTCTGATATGTCTGATAATTATGATTTAATTTCAGATCCTAACAGTCCTACAAGACCAAAATGGGCATCCAAGACCATTCATGCAGTTGGAGAACTAGCTAGAAATCCTAATGATCCTAGGAGGACTAGATCTCAGTTTGAGAGTGCTCTGTACATGAAAGATCCTATGTTTGCAGAGAAATGCTATCTGATGGTTGAATCAGACCCACAGACATATGACTATGCAGCAAATGATCGAAGATGGAAAACAGCCATGGAAGAAGAGTTCAGCTCACTCCAGAAGAGAAACACTTGGGAGCTGGTTGATCTTCCCCCAGGGAGGAAGCTAGTTCAGTGTAAGTGGGTGTACAAAACCAAATTTGCTGCTGATGGTTCACCTCTGAAGTACAAGTCCATATTGGTATCCAAGGGCTACTCATAGGTACATGGCATAGACTACAATGAGACCTTTGTACCAGTGGCAAAGATGGACTCCATCAGGATAGCCTTAGGCATTGCAGCTTCAAAGCAGTGGGAGGTACAACACATGGATGTGAAGTGTGCTTTCCTGAATGGAGATCTCATTCAGGAGATATACATGCAGCAGCCTCAAGGATTTTCTACTAACCCATCTCTTGTGTGCATGCTAAAGAAGTCATTGTATAGGCTTAAGCAAGCCCCCAGGGCTTGGTATGCCAAGATTGATAGCTTTCTGCTATCATTGAATTTTGTTCGATGCAAGTCAGATACAAATGTATATTTGAATCTGATTCATGGTTCATTAATAATCATTTTTTTGTATGTTGATTACCTTCTCATTACAGGAAGCTCAAAGGATGAAATTGCCTCCTTGAAGGATGCAATGAACCATGCCTTCTCAATGACAGATTTGGGCCTATTGAGCCCATTCTTGTGGTTCGATATTTCTCAAACCAAAGAAGGAATCAAAGTACATCAGTCCAAGTATGCCTTGGATTTTTTGAACAAATTCAATATGAAGGATTGCAAGCCGAGCAAGACTCCTTTCCTTTCAGGAGTTAAGCTTGAAGACGCTGATTCTTCACCTATGGTAAACAATATACTGTATAGGAAATTGATTGGATGTTTGTTGTATCTTACACATACTAGACCTGATATTTCTTATGCAGTAAGTGTGGCTTCAAGATGCATGGATCAGCCTCATGAGATCCATTGGAGAGCAGCCAAAAGGATCCTTAACTTTGTTCAGGGAACAAGGACTCATGGGATCTTCTATAAAGCTAAATCTAATCTTGATTTGATTGGGTTTACTAACAGTGATTGGGAAGGTGACAGCAAAGATCGAAAGTCAACATCAGGATATTTTTTCATGCTTGCAAAAGGGCCAATCAGCTGGTCAAGTAAGAAACAAAGTGCCATTGCACTCTCATCTACAGAAGCAAAGTATCGAGGAGTTGTAAATGCAGCAACTCAATGTTTATGGTTGCAGGGGTTACTTGGAGAGTGTGGCTTCGAATCAGAATACTCAACTAATATCTATTGTGATAATCAGAGTACCATTCAAATCTGCAATGATCCAATTCAGATGCAGAGAACCAAACACATTGAGATCCATATGCACTACATCAGACATCTTGTGCATGATGGCACCACTCACCTACTCTTCTGTTAATCTTCAGAACAAGTAGCAGATATGTTCACCAATTTTTTTTGTGAGAAGACATTCAGCAATCTCAAATCACTTCTCGGGGTTGCTGATCATGCTGTGAAGCATGAGTGATGACAATATTTCCAAATTTTGTTTTACTGTCCATGTTTAAGGGAGGATTTTTCCCACTGGGTTTTTGCCTCTTTCCTTGGTTAAATGGAAATGCAGTATGTAAAGGGTGACTAAGCCTTGTTGCTAGGTCCTATAATTTTCTGATATTTTACTCATTAGTCAAGCTTAAGGGGGGGTTTTAGAATAATCAACCCATAGTTAGCTACCTTAGACGTTAATTAATCCAATTTTTGTCTTATTTGCCTAGTTTCCATATTCCACCTTATGCAAGTTGTCCTCCACACATCCATAGTGGTCAAACTTGCTAAATTTTAGTCATGGAGCACTTGGGAAACCTCTTGGAATCAAATCTAGTTTATTCTTGGCCTACCTAGTGCATGTCTGCTTTTTCTGCTTTATTGCCTGCTTTTTTTTGAGTTTTAAGGCAATTGGGAAAGTTTGACTAGGTGAAGTTAACTTGTTTTTGTCCTCATCATCCTCCACTCTGTTCTCCTATGAAAAGCATGTATGAGTTGTCCTTCCACCATTTAATATCTTTCCTAATTTATTTTGCCAATTCGTGAGCTCCTAGACAGATTTGGAAAGTGCTTTATGCACCTATGGGGGATTTGCTTATATTTAGTAAGCCTGCTTTTGACCAAATTCGAATGGAATCCTTATGCATTCGAATCTATCATGTAATTATTTATTTGTGGCAGCCTATGACTTCACAGGGTTGGCTATTGTACACTTATTCAATACAGATTAGTCTTCATCTTCATATTCAGTCTCTTTTGTGAGTAATTTGCATGTGTAATTGGCAATTGTTGTGAGTGTAATTGTTCTACACCTGGGTTCAATTTCCACAAGATGTCCCTAAGTTGCACTAGGAAATTACCAATGTCATGTAGGATTGTCAGATATCCCTTGGCCATCTTGGGGACTTCTTAGCATCACTTTCCAAAATTGGTGCCTAAGAGAAAAGAAATATAAGGTATTAGTGCTACACTCACTCACCAACACATTACACCTTACTAAGAGACTATTCAATCTCTAATTCAGCCAAGATTTAGATTTTTTTTTCTTTAAATTAGCTAGTATATGAACTTGCAATAGTACAGTAGGCAAATTACAATTTATTAGAAGTTGGGAGCTATTTTCCTGTGTGTCCTCCAATATCTAATGGGATTTTCTTGGGATATAGGTAAACTATCCTTCCTAACCTCTAATTTGATAAAAGTGACATATGAGCTTTGAAAATAATAACTGTTGTTGAAGTACCCTGCTGTATTCAACAATGAAGATATCTGAAATGGCACTGCCTGAGCCGACTTGTGACTCACACACATTATTTTTCATTTAGTGCATATGCTGCCATGTGCCAACCCTCTATTGGAGGTATTGGTGGCTTTACACAGCCTAGATATAGGTAATTAAACCATCTTATTGTTTCGATCTATTTTTGACTAGGTTGGTGTAGTCACTCTCCTGAAGCTAGTGCCCTAAACCCTAATAGAGGTCTAGGTGTTACAATTCTCCTGATTTGCAAATCATTCACTCGAAATACTAAGGGAAATCTTACCTATAGCATTCATCTCTTGAGTACTTCTATTTTGACAACAATATTCTCTCTTTTGAGTAGGACTTCACTTTCAAGCTACGTTGCATGAGTTTCTGGAACGCAGAAACGTTAAGAACGTGGGTACGAGTGTTTGATACGGCTAAAAGTTTATGTTAAATTTATAGGAAACAACAATAATATATTAAAAAAATATAAAGATTAATATAATTAAAAATAAAAAAAAAATAATAATCTTGAAAGCTGTTTGAGCAATGGCAATAAAGTTTAATGATTCCTTTCTAATGTACTTTTTCATAATTTACACCTTCAGAGATTTAATTTTTAATCTTTGTGATTGACTTTGAGAGATCTGAATTTATGCTGGTCTCTCTATATAGTATTGACAAGAATAGGAAGGATAAGAAATTGAACTGAGATCCTTCTTCTTTTCCTTATGCTACTGCTCTACTATTGATCTGCATGCCATCAGTCAATCGATATTTTATTGTCGAACAACAGAGCAAAGATATCATGTGCAGCCTCCACGCAAATGGAATAACAACCCTGGGATCAAAATAAGGATATAGGGTCTACACATAAAGAAACACTAGTATAATAAGTTAAAAAATAATTATTTAACCCAACACAACATACTTGAGCAAGCGTATTCTAGCAGAAATTGAATTGTTAGAAATTGCAGTATTATTTTAGAATGTTGTGCTGCGAGAAACTAAAATGTGTTTACTGTATGTTGCTGTAGTGATTTCCAGCAGTATGTGTAGTAGCATTATTTGTATTTAAGTTCCAACAGTATGTGTATGAGTATTTGTATTTAAGTTCCAATACTATGTGTAGTAGTATTTGTATCTAGGTTAGGTTAAATATTTAATGTTCCCCTACCCCAAAGAGCAGTTTATAAGAGTAAATAATGGAAAATTAAAATAGAGTACATCGACATGTAGAGGTAACTGATGGTTTGGTTTAAAATCTGCCAAATTCTATGTTTAATTTCCTCATTTTCCTTAATATTTTCCCAAACTACGTCGATCCTAGTGTTCCCGTCTTTTCTATATTATTGCTGCATCCAAACATCTAGATGAATGGTTGAATTCCTGATACTCGTATTAAATGGTGGGAACATCATCAAAATTAGGATATGAACTTCAAAAAAGCTTCAACAAATGTTAATTTTGATCAATCTTAATAGAAAACAATTGTGGTGGGGATTATTCTAGTAAAGGAATTCCTAATACTTGATCATAATTGGTATGTTTTATCTATTGGGTATTCCTTGAAAAGGAACCATTCTTGGACTTGAATGAATGAGCCAATTTTTGTTCTTGTTTCAAGTTGCTTCTTAGTATGGAACATTTTTAAAATATTTCTCCCACTCTTAGACATGAATAGGATTGTACATTCGACAAGGAACCTATTTTTTCTAGAAACCTATCTGAGATCAAATCTCATTCTTTATCGATCTAGTAGCCAAGAGGCTGATAGCCCGAAACTTTGTTGATGGGTCAACATCTCACCATCATTAGGACCCTGGAAGTTTGCAAAAATTACGCATTGTGATCTCTAAGTAATTTGGAAAGAAACCAATCCAAAGTAATGAATTCAATAAGGAAAAGGCCTTTCTGCAAGAGGAAAGTACTGAACTCTTCAATGTCCATAGTGCTGAAGTTGACTTCTGCACTAAACTTCTTTGACTTGGCAAGTGAAAAATGTAATTGGGGAGGTCAGACTCCTCTCTTACTCTTACCATCTACTTTTCCCTGCCTCTATCCTCCCACAGAAACATACCCTATGTTATAATTCTGTACTAATGGTGGGTTTTGAACAATTCTTCATGAACCTTGAACTTTGTACTTGTAAATATAACTCCACACCAAAATACGAGACCCAGGTCTTAGTGAGGCTCTTATATTCCATCGAAGAAGCAACGCATCCCACGTGGGGAGTCAGAGTGGAAGGCGTAAACATGCCATAGGGCCTGAAGGGAATTGGAACTTAAAACTAATTCATAATCAAATAATCAGGGCAGGGCACTTTCACATTCCACTCAAGTAGGATGGAGACATGCTTTATTACCCTTACAAAGAGATAGTTTCTTGTAGGCAGTTCAAATGGGGAATATGAACCTCATCATGATTTTCTCTATCCTTTGCTTCATCATAAATGTGTATTTCATGGTCAAGTAAATTCCTTCATTTTGAAAGTCATAAATATTGATAAGAATATGCCTTTATGCAACTGTGCAATTTAAGAACATTGTAGAATACCAGTCTCTCCAACCTTTTCGATAGGTTTAGTCAATCTCAAAAGCTTACTAGAATCTAAATTTTAGTGTAGTCTTATTTTAGATGACCATAAATTATAAGGAAAGTTCAGTTCTTATCAATGGTTATTTCTCTCTGTGAACTGTTGTCCAATCATCATGGAAGCTGTTTCAGATCCTGTACATCTCAACACAGAGCTGATATATATTTTGTTATACCTAATAGTTTGCAAGTTTTTCAAGTTTAATTCATGCTTAACTAGTTGTCCCACCTTTCAAATAACTGGTATCATCACCTAGAATCCAAATATACAACCCTTTAAAGGTTTTTCTAAAGGTGCAAAGTTTTAGGAGTAGGGTATTTCTCTTTATGTTTGCAACATGAATATTTAATTATTGAATCCACTATTAGGTGCCCTTATAACCAAGGAATAATGATTCACAAAGCATAACTCCTCCATACAAAATGGTACCTTTGAAACAGTAAATGATTCAATTCTAAATACTTGCAATACTTGCAATTCCCCAAGTCAAAATACTTGCAATTCTTTGAATTCTAGGTCTAGAGATCATTTTTGCAAGACATTACGGTGCATAGGAATTCAAGTCTCTAATTTTGCAAATGATAATCATCGAGTCTCCATTAGCAATAAGTTTCTGAATCTGCCTGGCTCTTAGAATTTTTATCACTTGATTTAAAGATAAAATAGGCTTCACAATAAAATAGGCTTCGCAATAAGAGAATAAACCTTTTGCAGTTTGATCACAACCATAGACCTGCTTATTATGGAACCTTCTGAAAGAAAAGGTGAATATACTTTGCATAATTTTAAGTTTATTAATCATCAAAGCAACAGGTTGTGTTTTAATTTTGATAGCCCATGATGAGGAACATCTGAAACACCTTGAAGCTCATAGATTCTTAATATTGCAGTAGACAAGAGGGAAAGTTTTGTTTCTGACTATTTGTTTTTGATGTAGTGATGGCATTGGGATTCGAAATTATTTTAGGAAGGACTCTTCTTTGGACTATGAGAATGATAGTGATGAATAATGGGAAGAGGTACTCATCACTAAATCTCTTTGGTAAGAGTATTTGTAGTATTTTTATTAGCTTTAGCTACAGGGAAAATTGTACATAGCTCTCAGGAATTAGTTTATCATAAATACTAGTTACTGGTAAGTTGTAATAGTAATAATTATGTAGTTTGTAGATTGATATCTATCATAAATTTGTTTGAATATCATCATTGTCAAGCAATACCAACTTCTTAAAGGGTGCTAGCTCAATGGTAGAGTGCCTGCCTAATTATAGGCAGGAGGTTGGTGGTTTGATTCCTCTGTGTCCTATCATAAATTTGTGACTACAAAAATGACTAAATTCACATATATACGACTATTAGTAGCTAATTTCCTGTATCTTAGTCGTATTTAGCTTAGTCATTAATATGTTAACATATAGTAGTTTATTTAGTCATATATTTGGTCATTAATGGTTGTAATCAGTGACTAAATCAGCGACTAAATCAATGACTAACTCAGTGACTAAATCAATGACTAAATCCGTGACTAAATCAATGACTAAATGATTAACTATCAATGACTAAAATAATGACTAAATCAATGACTAAATCATTGACTATCAATGACTAAAGCATTGTCTTTCAATGACTAAATCATTCTCTATCAATGAATAAATCAATGCCTAAATCAATGACTACTAAGTCAAGCTATTAATGACTAGTGAAATATGACTAGCTATAAGATAGTGAAAATTTGCTACTATTAGTCACTGACTAAAAAATTGTCGTTTATAGCTTGATTTTAGTCATTAATTTCTCATTTTCTACTAGTGCATACACCAGCATGGTAGGACACACCTAGTAATATCTGTGGAAAGGAACAACACTTACATCTAACCATGGAAGGAACTTAATCCTCTCACCATGTCAGAAGGGCACTCAGTCCCAGACTGAGGGTTCCTAGTAATTGACCAGGTGCCTCCATTCTCCCAGAGAATAGAAACAACCCTTATATCTGATCAAGTGGGAACACATCCCTCAATCACATCATAATGGCCATGTACTCATATCTTATGATGTGATAACACATCCCATAGTCATATCAGAATGGGCCTCAGTCCTAGACTGAGCTTTCTTGGTAACTGACTAGGTACCTCCATTCAAAGAATGGCAATAGCCCTTATATATGATCAAGTGGGAACACATCCATCAATCACATCAGAATGGCCATGCACCCACATCTGATCATGTAATACTACATCTCACAGTCATATCAGAATGACCCTCAGTCCTAGACCAATTATTCCTAGTAACTGACTAGGCACCTCCATTCAGAGAATGGAAATAGCCCTTATATCTAATCATGTAGGAACCAATCCTATAGTCATATCAGAATGGATCAACACTCATATCTAACATGGAAGGAACCAATCCTCTCACCATGACAGAAGGGCTTAGCCCTTACATCTGACCATGGAAGGAACCAATCCTCTCACCATGTTAGAATGGATCACAGACTCATCACTTCCCCTTGGAAGGAACCTCAATCTGGAGAACACTAAGCTTCTCCCTGAAGTACTCAAACTTCAATCTGGCTAATGGCTTCATCAACACATCAGCTATCTGTTCGTCCCTCGCAACATACTGGAGCTTCACTGCTCCTCTCTGCACCATATCCCTGATATAGTGATACTTGATCTCGATATGCTTTGACTTGTCATGGAACACCGGGTTCTCTGACAACTTCACAAAACTCTGTTTGTCACAATATATACAAGTAGCATCCAACCGGAGATCAAATAAATCAGACAGTAGCTTCCCCAGCCATACTACCTCACAACTAGCTGAACAAGCTACGACATACTCTGCTTCAGTTGTACTAAGTGCCACACAGGATTGCTTCCTGCTAAACCAAGTGTCATGTCCCCAAGCCTCAAACCGACGAAGAGGACACGACAAACATCAAACACGACCGGACAAACAGTCCCATGAACATAATCAAAAGAAAACAATGTTGGAATTAAAAATTACAAGCATACATAGATGTAGAATGAATCAACATTCAGCGGAAGCAACACACATACATTTCCAACAATTTACATGTTCATCATGATTATTCAATTGACATCAAATATATAATTGCAGAGATGAAATATAGACAACAGGATTATCTTTTGGTGAAGAATCCCGCAACCAGCTACGTCGCTGCAACATTCCACCCAACCATAGGCCAGCTTGCTCATCAATCTCTCTGCAACACTACCACCCCCGAGCTGGGCATGATTCCTCCGGAATAAGGGTCAATTGCAGGCTTACACATAGCCAATGGGGCACCAAACAGCCAAACCAACACTGCTGGGTTTCTCAGGCCATCGACAGATAGGCCAAGCCAGCACAATCCAAGGTTCAACCACTGCATACCAGCAGCCAAACAATCCCTTCACAACTCTGTGAAGAAGAAAAACATCCGGTGACAGTCCCAAACAGTAGATGAGCACAGCTCGAGCCCACAATGCAACACGGAGTTGTTCTTGGCCCTAACGTGGCCAAAACAACTCAGCAACAACACCCAAACCAGGGTACTTCATCATCCCAATTCACCATGAGTGATTACAACAATCCACAGCCCACAAAGGTTAATAAACAACGTTCCCAGCATAACCATGGAAACTCAAACGCAGACCCCAGCAGAAAACGGCTCACCACGAATACACAGTGGTCCAAAATGAAATTGGACACCACAACCAACAAAAACGCAGGGAAGACAACCGCCCCAAAACGAAAATAGTCATCATGGCTCTCTCATGGGAAAATTGACCTCAATGGTCTGTGCATGAGGAAAAGCTTGCACCCAATAGCAAAATACATGGGAAAGACATACCCAATTTCTGCATGAGGGTTCCATCCTGCGTGTGAGGGGAAATAGCATCTCTCTGCATGCGAATCAACAGGCCATAGGGAGGATGGACAGACCTCTGCGTGAGGAGATGAACAGACAACCGCTCCCCCCCTGAGGAGGACAAACAGACAGACGAGAATGGAGTTGTGGGTGGAGTGTGGGTGTGGGTATGGGACTGACAGCCCTGCCACCCCACTCCCAAAGGCAATAACTGCCCTCAACCACCCAGCCATAACTCCTCAACCACCAGCTGAAGCATTGAAGAGGTTGACAAGGTTGGATGAGACAAGGAAAAGTGACCAATCAAACAAAGGTGGTAAAACATGGGTTTCCCCCCCATAGACTAAGGTTTGACAATCCCCCCCCACCCCTCATCCTTTGGAATCACGCCCTTTTCATTCAATGTTGCACTGCCGTAGCTGGTTGTGGTTTTAGTTTTAATTGATGTGCGTATTTACATGATGCCGAATTATAATGTGCTAAATGGCACAATAAACCATCGGCAACTATCCCCATTGCCGAAATACACACACAACCAAATCGATGGTGGGGCTTTTGCCTTGAGCTCCTCACCACGATTAATTACAATATATACATCATGCAAATGGGGTCAAAACCGGGGACATTACACCAAGAGATCACACCTGATCCCATACTGAAGAAACACCCTGAAGTGCTCTTCCTATCGATGGCACTACCTGCCCAATCTAAATCAACATAACCCTCCAGGTTAATCTTTTGACTCACCTCATACTTGAGCCCATAATCAACTGTACCCCTTAGGTACCTCATAATATGCTTTGCAACAATCAAGTGAACATGTCTTGGATCTATTAAGAACTGGCTCAAGGTGTTCACAGCAAAGCAAATATTTGGTCTCCTGTTCATTGGGTACATCAAGTACCCAATCATCTAACGATACATTGTAGCATCAACCGCTTCTAATGAAGCATCACTCAATAGCTTCAGGTTTGATTCCATAGGTGTGGTCATGGCCTTGCAGTTCATCATCTCGAATCTCTTTAGGATCTCTACCGTATATTTCCCTTGTCCTAGGGAAATTCCATCTGCATTTTGCCACACCTCCATGCCTAGAAAATAATGCATCATACCCAAGTCCTTCATTTCGAACTTGGTAGAAAGCTTCCTCTTCATATCAACAATCAACCCATCCATACCTGTTACAAACAGATCATCTACATAAAGTAGGATCATCACTGCGTTTCCATCTTCAATCTTGTAGTAAAGGTTGGAATCTGCTTTACTCTTGGTAAAGCCCAAACTGGATAGAAACCTGTCAATTCTTTCGTACCATGTCCTGGGTGCCTATTTCAAACCGTGTAGGGAATTCTTCAATCTACACACATGAGACTCCCTGTCATGTGTCTCAAAACCAAGTGGATGCTCCACATACACTTCCTCTTCCACTACACCATTCAAGAAAGTAGTCTTGACATCCATTTGGTGTATCTTCCATTTCATCACTGCAGTCAAAGAAAGTACTGATCTAATGGAAGTGTATCTGGCTACAGGTGCAAAAGTTTCTTCATAATCTATTCCTTCTTTCTGGGAGAATCCACGAGCAACAAATCATTCCTTATAATTTTCTATTCTAACATCTACAGCATGCTTGATCTTGTAGATCCATTTGGAAGTTACAACTGACTTCCCTTCTGGTCTTGGGACAACATCCCAAACATCATTCTTCATGATCGATAGATACTCTTCGATCATAGAATCCTTCCATTCTTTCCTTTCCACCACTTCTTCATAATTTGAAGGTTCTTTATCGATGAAATCACATAATAATGCTACATATCTGGAGCAGGACCTGGTCCTCTTTCTTTCTCTGTGATTCTCTTCTGGAGCCCCATATCTTTCTGCACCTTGGATAGCCTCTTGTACCCAAGCAGGTTTCCTCTTATGAGGATTGTTCTCCTGAGGTGGATCTACAGGTTCTTGAGGTTCTTCAAATTCTCAATCTTCTTCTTGAGTTTCTTCGTTCATGGTTGTGTCATGAATTATGGGTGCTTACGATTCTTTAGGAAATTCAGTAGGTTTCTTTCTGTATTTGTTGTAGGATGAGTCTTTGTCAAATGTTACATCCCTGCTAATGTCGATCTTCTTGAATCATAGGAATTATATTCTGTAATCCTTTGAGCTTTCAAAGTATCCCACAAATATACCCTTCTTTCCTGAAGGATCTAACTTTGTCCTCTTTTCTTTTGGAATGTGTATGTATACTGGATAGTTGAATATTCTGAGATGGCTAAATTCTGGTTTCTTGCTGGAAAATACTTCTTCAGGTGTCTTGTTCTCGAGTACTGTGTGTGGAGTACGGTTCTGTACATACACCACTATTTTGGCAGCTTCTGCCCATCGATACATGGGAATATCTTGATCATGAAGCATTTCTCTTGCATCTTCCATGATAGTTCTATTCTTCCTTTCTGCAACCCCATTTTGTTGTGGATTATATGGAGTGGATAACTCTCTCTTAATCCCTGAGTCTTTGCATAACTCTTTGAATTCATTTGATGTGAATTCTCCATCATTATCTGATCGAAAGGTCTTGATCCTATTTTTAGTGTGGTTCTCAATCAAGGCTTTGAATTCCTTGAACTTGTTGAAAACTTCATCTTTGTTCTTCATAAAGTAAATCCATGTCTTCCTAGAAAAGTCATCAATAAAAGAAACATAATATGCATACCCGCTTAATGAACTTGATGACATTGGACCGCATACATCAGAGTGGATGATTTCCAAGATTGCTTTTACCTTTCTCTCGCTAGTTGTAAATGTCTTCTTTGTGTTCTTTCCTTTTGCACATCCTTTGCAGACCCCATCATGTTTTGCTTGAATTTCTAGAAGACCTTCAACAACTTTGCTTGCAAGTGGTAGTGCTCTGTAACGCACATGTGCAAGCCTTCTATGCCAAAGTTAATTTGGATCTACTATGTCATAGACCAAGGCTTGTTCTAGATGGCCCTTCAATTTGTATAGACCTCCCTCTTGTTCCCCAATCACTACTGCATCTTTAATAGTCTTTCCCTTTGGCCACATGATAAATTGGACATCTATAAATGCAACCCTCATGCCTTTTGCATCTAATGTAGATATGGAGAGGAGGTTCTTCTTTTAGTCCTGGTACAAACAATACTTCCTTCATTGTCATAGACATTCCAAAGTCTATCTTATAGGAGTATTCCCCACTACCTTTTATTGGATACTGGTAGTCATATCCAAGTTTCACCTTGTGTGGCGATTCATGTTATGATAGTTTCACAAAGGATTCCTTGAATCCTGTCATATGTTTGGAAGCCCCAATTTTTATAAGCTAATCATTGCTTCCATGTGTAATGTTTCCTGTGAGAGAGAAAATCAAAACATATTCTTCATCACTTGAGGAACCACCACTTTCATGTCTGATTCTCTTTGTGGAAGGTTCATCATCCTCTACAGCATGAGCATGATGTCTTCTCTTTTTTCCCTTCTTCTTGTGAGAGACATTTTTGTTTCTAGGACATTCTCTAGCATACTGTCCTTTCTTGTCACATGTATAACATCTGATTCTAAACAAATATTTTCTAGTGTTATCTTTGTGAGAGTGCTTACCTCTGGGGTGATGAGAACTTCTTTTGGTTTTATTGGAGTGTACCATGAGAGCTTGATCTTCACTTCCCATCTTTTCTTGTAGCTTCTATTTGAGATTCTTCTTGAGAGCATTCTTCCCATAGTCTGTTGAACTTGACTAACTTCTTTATGGAACAGATTCCTTGAATAAAAGAGTCCCATGATCTAGGGAGACCATTCAAGGTGGTGATTACAATCTCTGCATTCTCCACTTCTTCATCTACTGCTTCCATTTGTTCCTTGATCTGAGATAACCTTGTAAAGTAATACTGGATGGTTTCTTCATTCTGGATCTTTACATACTTCAGTTGGTTTCTCAGAGTCATCTTCCAGTTTATGTTCTTCCCTTCAAACAGTTTGGTTAGGGCATCAAACATAGCTTTAGGTGTCTTTAGGGAGGACACCGGTGGTATGAGGTGATCCTTGATTGAATCAGAAATAATCCTCTTATCCATAATCAACTTATTCTTGTGTAAGGCCTTAGCCTCATCTCCCTCTGGAACTGGAACCTCCTCATTAATATAGGAGTCCAACTCATTTTCTTCTAGGACCAGGGAGATCCTATACTTCTAGGCTTGGAAGATATCAACTCCCTCAAGCTTTTCATCAAGCTTGGTATGATGAGACATCTTAACTAAGAACCTCAAATGGAAATACAAAAGATTTAGATCTTACCAGGTCAAGATGTCAGATCTGGATTTGGAGTTGAATTTATGTAGTACTGGTTTAGGAGAAGATTAGGGTTTGACTTTTTCAGAGTTTTATCCAACCAAATGCTTTGATCTTGATCTCTAAGCTTCTATTTTGAGGAGGAGATCAATCCAGGCCCGGGCTCACTGAAAAATTCCACTTCTATGGAAAGCCCTAATTTTTGGCAGTAGTGTCGGGTCCAAAACTGAAAAAGCTTAGAATTGGATTCTGCTTCAACAAAAATATGCGCCCTAGGGAGGAGTGTCAGCCCAACCTTATTTTTCTAAAAATATATGGAGAGAGATCCAAAAAGTAGGAATCCCTAGTTTCCATAGCTGCATAGCGTCTTCTTCTCAGGTTAGCTATGATACCATGTTAGATTTTTAACATTAAGCTAGCATTATATTAGGATCTTTAACTGAGAGAATAAAAATCACAACAATCAAACACAAGAGACAATGAACATAGTGTTTTTTCTTGGGGAAACCATAAATGGAGAAAACCCCGCAAATTTCTTAGAGATAGAATCAACACCAAAATTAAGACCCCAAAACAGTAAGATTATCTCTCGACAGCAGTAGCCTCTTTCATCCTAGCCCCAATGTCTTCTTCTTCCTCAACTATGCGCTACAAATGAGTGTGAGTGAGCATGTGATAAATAGAGAGGCTCACTCTCTATTTATACTAACTCCTGAGTTGACAATAACCTACTAGGGATGAATTCTCTAAGAGAGTCTAATAACCCTAGTGCCCCAGAACTGCAGGGACTTTAACCCTTGATCAATAAGAGGGTTACCCACAATGACTTGACATGACTTGTTTACATTATAGAACCTCCCAATAGGAACATGAGGGCATGACATGACTCAAATACATTACAGACACATCCCGGAATAAACATCAGGGTACAATACATAAGAAATACAAGTGAATACATTCCGAAGTTACAATTACATTAACATTATTTTGTGCAAACCCATTTAGAACAAGTCTAGCCTTGTACCACTTCTTTCCTCCTTCTTCTTCCTTACACATTCAAACCCATTTATTATGCAATTATATTTTACCTACAAGAAACTCAACCAAATCCCATGTCTAGTTTCTTACCGATGAGTCCATCTCCTCATTCATGCTTTGGTCCCACTTATTTCTAGTTTCCACCTGCATTGCTTCTTCATAACATTCTGTTTCACTAGAATTAGTCAATAATAAATAATATAGTGAAGGAGAGAATCGTTCAGGGGGTCTACTTAACCTGATAGATATTCTTACATTTTTAGGTGTTTGAGATACCTGCTACTGCTCTTGATATTCTAGTGCCTTTGGAAATTCATTTTCTTTAATTTCATCAAGCATTGTGTACTCTGTGTTTTCCTTTTCCTCTTTCTTTCCATGCAACTAATATTTTTACATAACATTTTCATTGAATACTACATCTCTACTCCTAATGATTTTATGATTTTCATAATCCCCTAAGAGATAACTAAAATCATCAACCCTGTATCCAATAAAGGTACATTTCTTGGATTTAGCCTCAAGCTTTGTTCTATTTTATTTATCAATATGGACAAATGCTTCACAACCAAAGTTCTTAGAAATTACTAGTTTATATTTTTAGTTGTCCATGCCTCCTTTGGAATCCCACCATCCAAAATGCTTGAAGGCCCTTTGTTTATTAAACAAACAACAATATCTATAACATCAGTACAAAACTGTAAGGGAAACCTTGCATGTAATATCATACACCTCGCATGCTCCATGATCATCCTATTCATCCTTTTTGACATGCCATTTTCTTGTGGTGTTCATGGGAATGTCTTCTCTCTATGAATACCATGGTATGAACTATAACTATCAAACTGATTGCTGCAATATTCACCTCCATTATCATATCTGATACATTTCAACCTTTTTCTTGTCGCATTCTCAACCAGAACTTTCCACTTCTTAAAAATAGAAAACACATCATATTTCTGTCTAATGCAATAAAACCAAGTTTTTTTAGTTTCATCAACAATAAATGTAACATACTAATGAGAGCCACCAAGATATTGTACTTGAGATGGTCCCCATACATATGTATGCATGAGCTATAAATTTTCACTCTTCTTCTATTTCCTAACCCTAAGAAATCTAACTCTCTTATGTTTTCCATAAACACAGTTCTCATAAAATTTCAAACTTACCTGCTTCAGATCTGGAAGTAATTTCCTCAAGTGAAGAATCTGCATTCCATTCTCACTCATGTGGCCAATCCTATGATGCCACAATGTTGCACCTATTTTTGTGGAATATACAAAGATATAATAATCAATATTATGAGGACATAAATACAACGTACCTATCCTAACTCCTTTTTCTATTAACATTCTTGCTTTAGTGATATTCCACCATGTTTTTCCAAACGTAGGCAAATAATTGCTATCTCCCAGATTCCTTGTTGATGTCATATTTATTTTCATATAAGGAATATGCCTTACATATTTTAGCAGCCCTTCATTTCCATTATTTAACTTAACTCGAACCTTACCCATTCCAACAATTTTACATGGTTCATCATTCCCCAATAAAACATGTCCAAAATCACCTGAAATATAATCATGAAAGAATTTCCTATGGGGTGTAGCACGACATGAAGCCCTTGAATCTACTACCCAGTAATCACTAGTATTACATAATGCAATAATCAAAGCATCCTGTAACACATCACCTACTACATTAGCTTCGTGAGTAGTCTCCCGTTTCCTGTCTCGTTTCTTCGACTTTTGAGATATGTAGTATTTCTTCAAATGCCCTCTCTTACCACAATTCCAACACTCTGTTTTTCCCAGTATAGACTTGGATTTTCCATTTATAGGCTTGATGTGATTACCTAGGGTCCTTTCTCTCTCCCTTTGTCTTCCCCTGCTCTCTATGGTCAACACATTACTTGATGTCTCACATGTGCTCATTCTTCGCATTTCCTCGCTAAGAATAACACCAACAACATCATCAAATTTAAGAGTGTTTTAAAAAGGGAAATATTTACTTACAACCATGAAAAATCAATTCCATGTTTCTGGGAATGAGAATAGGATTAGAAGAGCCCTAACCTCATCATCAAAGTTCACTTTTACAGAACTTAGTTGAGTAGTAATCATATTAAATTCATTTAAATGGTCAGCAACATATCCACCTTCTGACATATTCATATTAAATAAATGCTTCATTAAAAATACATTGTTGGAAGGCCAAGATTTCTCATATATCTTATCCAATGTTCTCATCACACCCTTTGTTTTATTTTATTTCAAAATATTGAAAGCCACCGATGAAGCCAGGCAAAAATGTATTGTTCCCAATGCCTTTCTGTCTAGAACCTCCCATTCTTTGCCCTTCATAGTTGCTGGTAGTTTTGTTTTTCCACCCAATAGTAGGTCTAGATACTTTTGGTACAGATCATAGTCCTCCATTTGTATCTTTTATAATTGGAAGTTTTGGAAATTAAATTTATTGACCCTAAACTTTCCTTCTTCTTCCATTGCTCCCACTCGAACAAGGAACCATTCTTTCCTGTGAGTTTAACGAACAAATAAAACTTTTGGCTCTGCTACCAATTATTAGAAAACATGACTACATATCAATAACAATAAACAACAAATAATATGCAAATATTAAAACACATTACAAGAGAGACACAAATATAACATGGTTCACCCAAGATGGGATACATCTAGACAGAAATTTCCAGTCCTTTATTATTATTGTGTCCAACAAAATGAAGGGATACAACCTGCAGTAACCCCGCCGCACTTCCTCTTCACTCTCTCATAATCTCTCTCTCTCTCTCACAATCACAAAGATCGTTTACAATGATTCAATACAATACACATCTGTATTATATTTCTTTCCTTCCATAGGGGAATTACTATGGGCCCGTAAATTGTTGGCCAACAAACATCCCAAAAATTTCTTTCGGGGGATTTTCCCTTGAACCATCACCAGGGGCCCCCAAACCCCTTAGCCAAGGAGGATTTCCTCCCCTAGAACCCCAAAAGGGGACATTGTCCCCTCAAACCCCCCTATTGGGATGAGTGTATAGTAAAAATGGGGTACAGACATAGATGAACAATAAAATATCTGAATCTGGAAGATCAGGCTCCAAAACAAACATCATCCGACATCATGAGGGGTAGATGAAGGTATTTTTTTATGGAAAAAAATTACATGATACCAATAATGATGCGGAACTGGAGGGACTTATACATGGTTTAGACCTTTCTCTACGCCATAACTGGATTCCTCTGGTGGTGGAAGGAGACTCGCAGGTGGTTATTTGTATGGTAGACCGAATTCATGATGGCATGTATCACTCCAAGGTTTCGACTAGCTGGTGGCTGGAGTATAGGTTGGGACAAGTGGAAGAGTTGGTTAGAAGGATGAGAGGATTATTCTTCATGGGAACATGCTGGAAGATAGCCTTTCTAATGTGGTATGGAGGATTGACAGGTGTGTGTCAGACAATATTGGGAAGACCTGTTAGATGAGACACTTGGGGTGGTGTGACAACAACTGATGCTCAATGATAAAGGTGGATAGGAGGATCCAAAAACATGGAATCCCATGCCTTCCCATGATCGAGCCAAGTGTCCATTTTCCATCTAGTATGTTGAATGGGGGAATTGGTGGGATGGGACTGCTCCCCTTAAATAGCATGACTAGTTTCACGTGTGATGTTATTTCCCTAATGCGATCCATAGGATGGGATTTCAATTCAGGGTGGGGGGGTGGCAGATATTGACTTTCAAGGAAAGTATTAATGGATAGAAATGTACATAGGACATATGAGCTCACTATTTGTATGCCTGCAATCATTATGGAAAGTGGGTATTTTATTTATATCTCCGACTATCCGGTGTCCATGCAGCTGCGTGGTAATATTTCATTGATTTGGATTCAAAGGTGGTTTTTTTTAGATGAACCTCTCCTACATATTGGTGGTGATATGGAGTTGGGGAATTCTTTGGCCGAGGATATAAAAGGAAATGCGTCCCAAAGGGATCGGGGTGGCCATCCCCTGGTCGCCCGTAGACACATCATGAGGGATCAGAAGAAAATCATGTGGGAGGTAAAAAAATTTTAGCTGGGTCTTCCTTTAGAGGTTTATGAATGGACTACTGGTATTGAAGCTCACCTTTGGAAAAAAATGGATGAGGGGATTCCTGATTCTAAAATAAAAGGGATCGAAGACTGGGTAATGGACACAGGGAATAACATGGATCACCTTGGGATTTATTAGAGGACAATGGCTCTCTTTTGGGTTTTGAAGAATCTAATGGGACACATTCTATGGGAGCGTATGGGGAAAGAGGAAGGGGATGCCACGTCGGTCCAATGATAGAAGGAACACCATGCATTGAACAGTATTCTGAATGAAAATATGGATGTGGTGCTGGAGGCTCTTGGAATTCACCCACCATATCATTTAGATGGGCACATGAGCAGAGCATTATCATTACCTGAAGGGGATCTCTTGCGTTATCTGGTGGGGCGTTGCGGCTTCTGAGGTTGGCCTTGTTTTTTTCGGTGGCTCCCCAATATGAGTTTCTTTCATATTGTATGTATGTTTTTGGTTCCTTTTTACTTTCTTATCACATGTAATGGGGAAATTAGGTTATGGGATTACACTATGAGGGAAATAGGGTAACTATGTATTCGTTTCTTGTTTGTAAGAGACGACTCTGGGAGTTCAAGGACTTTGCTTTTTGAGGGGTGGTATGTGTTGGAATCTATCATTCACTAGTTGTTTGCAGTGTTGATGTTTTGGAAGTCCTGCATCTCTTTTCTATGTTAATATAATCTCTTCTTACTTAAAAAAAAATCACTTTCTATACACAAAATACCATTAATGAGTTCTTTACACACATATTACAATGTCAAGAATCTCACTACATAATACGATTTAGCAATCATAGTATTGTCTAAGCTAAATGCATTATAAATATTATCATGTAATGTCCCAAGTATTATATGTAGAACTGAACAATAACTAATTCTGCAAATAAAATTAAATTTTTAATATTTGAATTTACAACCATTCAGTTCATCTCCGGACTAGGAAAACAAGGGATTTTTTGTTGGGAAATTTGCAGACAAGGGAGTAGGCAGTGAGGAGAAACCAAGAGTAATTTCAGAACTGTGAATTAATTTCACCTAACAAATTTATATCAGGGACCATTCAGGTTTCAGAATTCACTCCCCGGAAACCTTCTCCCACGCTTCTGGGTCACCCAACCGTGAGACTAGGGAAATTCATTCTATTCTTCCGACCAGGGGCTTGGGGAAAAGTAAAGATATTTTATCGAGCCTTCATATAGAATAAAAAATTATTTTGGAGATTTTTTGACATATCTGGAGTTGTTTGGAGGATTTAGGGTAGAATTGGAAAATTCATGCAATTTTGGCCTCGTGAAACCCTATGCAATAAAAAATCCCAAATGACAGTACAAAACCAAATAAAAAATTATATGGAGTCATGTATGGGAATATGGGTCTGTCAGTGACCCAAATGAACTTACAGAACTATATTTGAGTGTACAGAACTCGGTTTATAGTAGAAATGGTAAAACTAGTCATTTAAAACTAGCATTCTAGCTAGGGTACAAAATAAAGCAGATAATTCATACCAGATTGACTGCTGTAATGTATATAAAGTATAAAATAGACTAATAAAACTTCATTGAACATATATAATCCCTCAAATCATTCCCACAACCTTTCTTGTTCCTTATGCACTTAGATTGATCAATTCCCCCCATTACAATGACTAAACAAGTTGTTTATGTGAAACTGAGAAGGTAAAATTCCAGGGACATAGTTATTTAGACCTGATAAAAATAAATGACAGAGTTGTATGATTTTATACATTATAAATCTTTGTATATATTGAACATTATAAAGAGAGGCTCCAAAATGGTGGGCAGGAGACCCAGAACATGACCAGAAAAAGGGCTGAGAGCATAGGTGAAGAATGGAATTCATTGGAGCTCGACCTGAAAATGATGAAGGCTGCAAAATATTCCTGAGAGGAATCCAATGTTTGAACCTCAAGCACTCCTTACCTGCAAATAGAAGAGAATAGGAATGAAGGAGTGGGGAAGAGAAGGTTTGGGGCTCATCTCCCAAGTGTTTGAGGCACATCACTCAGAAAGGCATGCTCACATAAGCATAGATCAATAAAAACATCAACCAAATAGTGTGAATGATCTTTAATTTTTCTTTAATGGAACTATGGGTGACTTGTTTAGCAAGTAGAGGCAATAAGTGACCTGTGAGAGAAAGTCAACACCTAAATCCCTAACCCTAGACAAGTCACAGGCCCTCCTTGAGAAAATTGGAATGTAGGGGCCATGTGTAGATTTTTACCTATCCAAGTCATCCATATGACTTAGCAATTCATCTTCCTTAGTCAAAGAGTTGCTACTTTGATCCCTTACAACTTTTATGCTTTTCCCTGCTTTTGAGATTGAGTCTCCAAAAGGAAACCGCACCCCCCTTTGTCAAAACTTTCTTGCTTTTGTTTTGATATATTTTCCAAGTCTCCAAAAGGAAACTATGCCCTCCTTTTCCAAAACTTTCCTGCTTTTTTTATGAAAACTTTTTCCATAGCTTTTGGGCACTTTCCCTTTTCTCTCTAAATGCTTTTGTCATAGAGTTTCCACTTTCTTAATCTCCTCATTTGGAAAGTTGGCTTGCCAATTGTGCCTGGCATGGAAAGATCAATTCCACATGTTATTTGCACAATAAATATTAATGATAAATAAAAATTAAATACATGCCTCAATAGTGTTTATTTAGCAACATTCTCCTAGGCTAATTAATTAATGCGTCATAAATAATATTTGGACAAAATTCCCTAGGTGAGGTAATTAATGCATCTTTGACCCTCCAATGTGTTGGGCATGTTCAACACTTTTATATCCAAAAATATTGGGACATGATAGTCCTCCCCTCCCAAATATACCTGTCCTCAAGTAGAAGCACTCCAGAGTGCTGCAAATTTGTCCATAGTGTAGGAGAACTGGAGCATGAAATCATGTGCAGAAACAAATTTGAGTTGCTTCATCAAGCCAACATGTAAAGTTTCTAAAAAAAAAACAATGCCAGGGTCCCATTGCTTGCATTGCAATCCCTTCAATGAGAATTCCTTCCAACACCACTTATAAGACAAAATTATGCCTGGATCCCATTTCCTTAACTGTAAGTATCCAAACATTAGTATACACCATAAAAGTTTATCATCACAGGAAATGATATTCATGATGTGGGAATCATACCATTGCAATGGAAAATTGGAAATTATCAATGCAAAATTGGAAATCTGTGTGATTTCCCCACCCAACATAAAGTTCCTTATGTGCTTGATGCACATCGGCATTGAATCTCACAATTATGTTGTTGCAATGACATGGGTGTGAGTCCCATGTCCCAATACAATTTTAGGCATCCTACCACAACCATATATTCCCAAATTTCTCACAATAACGGGATGCATCACTAATTTCTCCAAGAATGAAAGCAAGAAATACAGATAAGTGTCCCCTCATCCAACTTTAGAAGGTACTGACACTGCTACCAAAAGGTCCATGTGAACACTTCCAATGGCTCAAATCTATACCACTTGTCAAATGATGCAAGCATATATCCAACTGTGTGGATTTTCTCCACAAAAACCACCTTATGCAAGATATTTTCCTCAACAACTTCTGTTGGCACTTTTCTTTCTTATCTTCCTTCAACTGATCATGTGCATAAATTTTTCTGCAAGGAGACTCCATGTGTGACATGTAATAATCCACCCAGTCCACATGTGGCTAAATGGAATCAAGTGAAAAAAATATGTTTCTACATGGCTGATGGGAGGGTGATGGTGCATTCCACAAGTCATCATGAACACCTAGGAAAGCCTCCAGCTCTTCCTGTCGCACCAACAAGGAAAATTACTTCTCCCAATTTTAATTCTCACTTGATGAGGCTGAAATATAAGTGTGGGTAGAAATTTGAATCATATGTTTTCAATACTTATCCACCCAACTTATGTCTTCCCCATCTTCATACTCATATGACTCTCCCACAGGGAAGATATTCTTTCTAGAAAACAATTCCAATTTTTTTTTCTGCAAAAGACCAAGTGCTTGGTTCTCATCAAACTTGTTTGCACGGTCCTCAACCACAAAAAAATCAGAATGCACCTCATGTGCATGTGTATGGAAGGTATCCAATGGCTGTAAACTAAATATTTGTGGCTTCCCACATGTCAAGACAATGTCAGTCACACCAAAAAATTTATTGCAGAAATTAAATTCTTCACCTACCACATTCTTCACTCCAAAGGTGTCTCTATCCACCCAATCAATGGATGAACAAGGAATTTTATTTGCTGATCCACATGGAATGTGATCATCCACCTCCTTTGGATCAGATTCTACCATCCATAAGGAGTTTTCAGAATGCGTCTCTTTCCAAGCATATGTGTCAGATAACCCTTCACCGGTGCAAGCAATTCTAGTACATCTTTGATCCTCTATTTCTGTGTTATTTTTATTTAGCCAACCATGAATAAATGATCATTTTTTATTGTTGATTCACTTGGAATTTACTCAGACATATTTCTATAGCTAATAACTCCTCTATGCCATTCTGTATACCCACATGTGCATGGCCAAAATACTCTTCATCATGGCTCTTCACAAACACCTTCAAATATGCTTGTTCCTCATGGTTGTCCTCCACATGAGGTTCCTCCATTAAACCCAAAAAATTTCCTTCCATGCAACATGAAAGGGGTGACACATTCAACTCCTTTTGAAAATGACATATCTGCAACTTTGACTCTTGAAGGAATCTTTGTGTTCTCTTCAATAAGTCACTAGTGATCTCCAACTTATTAGCGAGCCTTTTTTATTCTTCTTCTTCCTTCTTGAATGCAAAATGGTACATTTCAGCCACCATGAGGAGATGATATCTGTCAGACAGTAAGTTCATATAACTCCCCTTCATATTTACCATTTCTTCTTTCTGTTTTATGCACTCCTCTAGAAATGCTTCTCCTTCCATCTCTCCTTCAGAATCTTTCCAACAACACCTTTCCACCAAGGCATTGGTGTCAACAATGTTCTTCATGGATGACCTAAGCTTCTTTCTATCCTCCTTCAGTGATCCACTCAAATGAAATGGCTCACCAAGAATATCCTTCACCAAGGTTTCTTCTTCTAATAGCTGACATATATGACCATTTTTCTTATGTCATGGATCCACCACACAGAACTCATCCTCAACAGATAGGCCAACCTTTGAATTTTATGCACACTCACTTCCATGATATGAAGTGCAGTGTATCTATGAAGATTGGAAAGACATGTGATCAGAAATAATTTAATGCCTTGTCATTTCAGCTTCATCATGCTTCAAGGGAGTCCAAAATTCTGAATTGTGTTCATCTCTCTGCATCTGATTTTTCTCCTTCAATTTTCCTAGTTCACACCCAGCTGTTGGGGGCTTGTCTTCCACCTCATTAGGAAGTTCAGATGATGAATTCAGATATGATATTTCTTATTCTTTTGGATATTATATAAAACATACCTTATCATTATGAACAACATCACCCTCCTTTGTACTTATTTGGTGTTCACCAACAAAGAAACTAGGAGAGAATTCTTTGCCCTCACCATTGTCCTTCATTCTGCAGTCCTATAGGCAAGTGCAATATGTTCAATCTCCCATGAATCATATGGCTGCAAGTAATAATGGATTCTGAAAAAATCACATCCCTTATCATCCTTGTCCTTCATGTTACCCTCTACCTATACAGATACTTTGGTGGCCTGCTCCTCCACGAAATTTTCTGGTTCACACTCAAGTGGTGTGGCCTTGTTTTCTTCTTCATTCTGTGGATCCAAAGGTGATTGTAATTCTGATTTGTAATCTCTTTTTGTTTCTGAACCAAAAGGTGTCTATCCACCCATACATGATCTAGCATCTCTATCATTTATATGGAGATTACCCACAAATAAATTGGAAGTGCATTCATTCTCCACACTACCAACAACCATATTTTTGATTGTTGGGTCTTCATCTGCACATGGATTCTCTTCATATTCTTTCAAGAAATTGGAGGCTTATTCATATTGAGTGGTCCTAAAATCACAACTCTTGTACAATCTATTAGAATAAAAACCAAACATTCTCCTAATTCTTGGGCAAGCAAATGGCTTTGATGAATCTTCCTTCTTTGCTCCAGGTGGTAAACCACTATCTTCACTTTCTGGCACACTTCATCAACCATGTGTGCAATATTTTTTATGTTTTTCCCACACTGGGGATATTTGAATAACTTATGTATCTCCATAGTACAGAAATATTGAAAAGATATGACCTCCCTTATCTCCTCTTTCAAGGCACAATATTCCATGAAACACTGGGAAGATTTCTTAGAGTTCTTCCCATTGAACACTTGACCATCGACACTAGTATATTTCTTCCAAATGGATTCATCATAATATGGAGGCAATAAATCATAAAAATCATCCATACATAACATATATGAGGTGCTTCATGTGGTCTCTTCATAATATTCTTCATCATACTGCTCAATGTCTTCTTCAATCATTGGTAGCAACCTCATAGATGCAACTGGATTTAGTGATTTGCAAAATTTTATTCACTATGAGATTACCTTCCATAGGGGTTAATGAAAGTGCTATGATACCACTTTCATGTACCAATTCTGATATGAATACCTGAACAATAAATAATTCTGCAAATTAAATTAAATTTCTGATATTTGAATTTACAACCATTCAGTGCATCTCCAGAATAGGAAAATAACGGATTTTTTGTTGGGAAATTTGCAGTCAAGGGAGTAGGCAGCGGGGAGAAAACAAGAGTAATTTAAGAAATGTGAATTCATTTCCCATATAAAATTTATATTGGGGACCATTCAGGTTTTATAATCCTCTCTACGGAAGCCTACTCCCACACTTCTAGGTCACCCAACCGTGAAACTAGGGAAATTCATTCCATTCTTCCAACCAGGGGCCTGGGGAAAAGTGAATAGATGATAGAGGGAATTAATACCGCATAAAATATGAATTGGTATATTTTCTGACAGATTTGGATTTGTCTGGAGGATTTAGGGAAGAATTGGAAAATTCAGGCAATTTTGGCCTAGTGAGACCCTGCACAATGGAAGATCCCACATGAAATAATGGACCCAAATAAAAATGATATGGAGTTATTTATGGGAAGGTGGGTCTTTAAGTGACCCACAGGAACTTACACAACTGGATTTGAGTGGATAGAACGCAATTTATAGCAGAAATGGTAAAACTAGTCATTTAAAACTAGCATTCTAACTAGGGTGCAACATAAAGTAGATAATTCATACCAGATTGAATTATGTACTGTATATAAAGTATAAAATAGAATAATAAAACTTAATTTAACATATATAATCCCTCAAATCATTCCCACAAACTTTATTATTCCTTATTGCACTGAGATTGATCATTTCCCCCCATTACAATGACTAAACAAGCTTTTTATGTGAAACTGAGAAGGTAAAATTTCAGGGACAGAGTTATTTAGACCTGATAAAAAAAAATGAAATATTTATATGCTATTATAAATAATAAATATTTGTATATACTGACCATTACAAAAATAAACTCCAAAATGGTGGGCAGGAGGCCCAAAACATGACCAGAGAAGGGTTGAGAGCATAGGTAAAGCATGGGATTCATTGGAGCTCGACCTGAACATGATGGAGGTTGAAAAATATTCCTGAGAGAAATTAAATGGGTTAAAATCAAGCACTCCATACCTTCAAATAGAAGAGAATAGGAATGAAGGAGTGGGGAAGGGAAGGTTTAGGGCTCATCTCCCAAGTGTCTTAGGCACATCACTCAGAAAGGAATGCTCACATAAGCATAGATCAATAAAAACATCAACCAAAATGTGTGAATGAGATTGAATTTTTATTTAATAGAAATATGGGTGACCTGTTTAGCAAGTAGAGGCAATAGGTGACCTGTGAGAGAAAGTCAACAACTAAATCTCTAACCCTATCCAAGTCATGGGCCCTCCTTGAAAAAATTGGAATGTAGGGGCCATGTGGAGATGTTTCCCAATCAAATTCATCCATATGACTTATCAATTATCCCTCCTTAGTCAAATATTCTCTACTGTGATCCCTTACAACTTTTATGCTTTTCCCTGCTTTTGAGACTGAGTCTCCAAAAGGAAACTGCACCCTCCTTTGTCAAAACTTTCTTGCTTTTGTTCCGACATATTTTCTGAGTCTCCGAAAGGAATCTTTGCCCTTCTTTTCTAAAAATTTCCTGCTTTTGTTATGAAATTTTTTTTCATAGCTTTTGGACACTTTCCCTTTTCTCTTTGACTGCTTTTGTCATAGAGTTTCCACTTTCTTAATACCCTCCCTTGGCAAGTTGTCTTGCCAATTGTGCCTGACATGGCAAGCTCAATTCCACATGTTATTTGCACAATAAATATTAATGATAAATAAAAATTAAATACATTCCTCAATAATGTTTATTTAGCAACATTCTCCTAGGACAATTAATTAATGCATCATAAATAATATTTGGACAGAATTCCCTAGGTGAGGTAATTAATGCATCTTTGACCCCCAATGTGTTGGGAATGGTCAAAACTTTTATGTCCAAAAATATGGGTACATGACATATCACAAAGTATCTCATGCATCTCGTCCTCCTAAACATTCTCTTTTAATTTACTTACTAACTTCTCAAAGTCCTCAGTAGGTTCCTACTTGATCAACTAACCGTGAGTTTGGTGTGCCAACCCTAGTATTTTTCTCTTGGGGTCTCCTCCTTCGACCTTCAACTTATTTTGGATAATGTTAATATCAGTCGTGAAGGATCCATACACATTTGTTCCCCGAATTCACACCCAATTATTCAAGTATCCAAAAAAAATAAATTAATTTCCTTATATAGTTAAACTACAAAGAACATCAGCATGCCTTCATGTTGATAAAGAGTCTTGGTGCTCAACAAAATGAATCAATCATAACATAATAATTTACTGCTAAAAAATTAGATTGAGAAAAAAACTATATTAATAGAAGTCAAATTTATAAGATTGTCTGAATGGATTCATGTTTTTAAATTGTGGAGACAATGAACAAGTTGGAAATACAAGAGACTATCATGGAAAGGAGAAATATCTTGGGAAATTCTATAATTTCCAGTTGAAAATGGACATGGAAAGCACTAATGTAAGTTAATATAGGGTAGATAAATGGGTCACATGACCCCCTACTTGTTTTCGACACTAGTGACAATGTTTCATCTCTAAGACACTTTCCTCCTCTTTTGGTCACCCTATGCACCCATCTTGGCCCGTTTCTAGTAGAGCACCGACTCTCCTTGATTCCTTCTTAGTGATGACATCATCCTTGGTCACGAGGCCCACATGCTTGTAGAGGGGGGACATTGAGGTTATTTGAGCATAGTTTGGGTTAGATGGGGCATGGAGTTCCCCCCTTGCTCACTTCATCTTTCAAAGTGAATATTTTTGTTGAGTTTAAGCTATGTTTAGCTGTTTTTGGTATTAAACTATAGGTAAAATTCCCCAAGTTACCCATAAATATTATTATTTTATGTCATTTCATGTTATAATTTTACATTGACATTATATTGGCTTTTTTTCTTTGTTATCTTGTAAAAGTGAGTTGATAATCCTATAAATAATACTTCTCACTTCATTTGTAAATCATAGCACATGGGATAAACCCTTTTATGCTATTTTTTTCTATCTCTACTTGGGGTAAGTGAGTCACACTTCTTGAGGATGGTTGTTTTATCTTTTTCAAAGCAAAGGTGGATGTTCTATGGCTTACACACTTCTAAAATTTCATTCATGAATGGTATGGTAATACTCTTGCACATTGGATGACACATAAATTCTATGTATGCTCATATTTTGACTAAACTTGGTAAGTTTTTCCTTCTACTTCTGGTTGAATGGTTCTAACCTAGATAGGGATTTCTTGCTAAGTTTTGTCATCTTGTGGATTGCATACCTCCATTATTGGATTCTTTCATGTTCTTGACCTTAGACTTCCATTTTTTCTATAATTTAGGTCTTTATAATGAACCTTTGTTGTTGTTATAGAAGCCCTAATCTGTATAAGTAGGACAATATTCTTCGGAAGTGACGTGACACTGGTCCCCTCTAGGATGGGATCGAAACATAATTTTTCCACACTCTTTTTATTCTTCAAAGTTATTGCATTTTCATGGGTGAATAATTTACATTTCATGGCAAATTATGTTACTATTTAGGTCACTAATAGACATAAGAAAAAACTAAAAATCTAGACAAAATTCAGACAATAAACTATATANTGTTATTATTTTGAAAAAACTACAAAAAAACTAAAAAAATTACCCAACCAAAAATCTAAACTACCCTTACCCTAATTCCTAAAGGCCTCGACCTCCCTTTCTACCTAGGCCATATATTCTAATCCCTTATCCTCCCTTCTCCTTGTTTTTTCTTCCCTCTCCTATTTTTCATCTTGGTCTACTATAGTTGCAAACTATCCACTCTTTTACTGCCCTAAATCTGCTACATAAACACCAAAAAAAATATTAACACTTCTAGAAATAACACAACAAGAAGGTTATTCCATAGGAATATTACGAGTTCCCTATGAACCACATACAACGTTAATGCATCACACTCTATGGTAAAATGAAGGCCACCATTTTTAAAGTTAGTGGTAGGTACTACACTGATAATGAAGATCTTATACTCAAAATTGCAAGTGACAAAACCTTCTTGTTGTGTTATTTCTAGAAGGATTTATGTTTTTGGAGACTCTTTGTGTAGACATGATTGTAGGGAATCCATTTTTCATGAAAATGAATATGTTCTTGATCTTGATTTATGGAATTTGATTGCAAATATTCCTAGAAGAAGATATGGTTACTTGTGTGTTACATCAGATGGGATTTCTTATGTAAAAATAAGACTTGAGTTTGGTTAAAATAATGGTTTCTCATTGCATTATTATTCTTATATGGTTTATATGGATTCATATGACCCCAATACATATACTTTCCTCAAAACCAAGGCCTTTTCTCCAATACAACCTTTCTGGAAACCAAAGTAATGACCCATTGTTTATGTGAAGAAGAGAGAAGACTTTTACCATCAATTAAACCCAATTGGGAACCAATATTTTTAATGCATGACAATATATATTATCATGTGAGGTTATTGCCAAATATTTTTTTTCTCTTAACAATTTTATGAGGTCAATTTTTGTGAAAGTAGTCCTATGAATGTACTAATAATGATCTTATGGAAGAAAACATATGACAATTTATTACAATTTTTGGAAAACCACATTTGGGAGGGTGTACTGTGCTTAAGTTAAACTCTAATGAATGTATAAACCACCTAATAGTATATATCCCCAAAGAAAGAATGAGAAATGTAGTAAATGTTATCAACAAGAGTTACTAGTCAAATATTGATACCTTGTTCTCCATCTAGATTACGAAGTCAGTCCACATTTTGCTTTGTAAAATTTCTTTTTTGTATGGTGTTGGATGCCACCCATATTTCTCCTACTGTCAAAAACATGGAACATGGAATAGTTAAACTAATTATTTTGCAATCATTTACTTTTCATAGGAATTGAAAGAATATCATTTCACATAATAAATATACTTACAAATGTATATATCAAGTCCTATAGACCTTTTTGGACACTGCAATGTGTGGCACAAAGTTTGGCAAGCCTATCCTTGGAAGCCTAGTCCTGAAACATATACCAAATCAGTTTAACTATGCACAAATCAGATATAAAAATCATTTTATAATTTTGATATAATGTTATGAGAAAATTAAATTACCTTGGTACTCTCCTCATCAGGATTCCTCCATGCATCAAATTTCTCATATTCTTTCACATGTTCTTTCCATACTTTAAGACTTACAACAATTGGCCTTTTTTTAGCCTTTGCTAGGGGATGATTTTTTTATCTTCTTTGTTTAGTTGCACTAGATTCTTTTGCAATTTCAAGACATTTGTTTTTTGCCATTCTTTAAAGACTAACCTATGCCAAATTCAGTCTCCATGTCATGAATAACTACTTTTGCAGGTGCATCGATATCTTTGAGAATGGAAAATGTATATGGTCTTTGAACTGTTGAAGGCATGAATCCTTCAACATGTTCAAAAAATCTTTCAAGTATCTGACATTGATATTTTCCCTAAAACCATGTCGTATTCTTTCTTTGTATGATATATTCCAATGCAATATGGAAAATATTCCATAGTGGAAGAAGTTTGTGTCCCAGGAGTGGCTGGGATAGTGGAAATCTATGCTTCCTATTCCACATTTTGAGAGTATATTTTTATTGATTTCCTCTTGGAACTTATGATATGGTTGTTTTGGTTGCAATGTTTAGGGGTTTACTAGATCAATTTTTTTATGTATCTATTAAGTGTTTTCGAATCCACACCATCCATCTTGTTCATTTCCTCCATCCCCAATATGGAATCCAATGCCTCTTTATCTTGGTCAAGGTAAACTTCCTAAATATATACAATAAATATCTCATTTTAAATTTTAGAAAAAAAAACTAAAAACTAAAATTTGAAACACTTAGAAATCAATAAATTGACACACTTGCCTCATTGTGGCTAGTGTATGCTCTATTGCTACCTCCTCCCTTTGCTCCCTTGGTGCCGCTTGACATTATGAGGTGACCTAGGGAAAATTATTTGCGTTCAGTCCTTTGAAGCAAACAAATGAGACACTAATAGGGAAGTAGAGGGTGAATCGCTACCCTAGATTTCACATTTTTTACAAAACAAGTTGAATTTAAATAGAAGTGGTGGGGATAATGATATTTTTTTGGGGACTCAATCTTGTTATTTTCTTGAAGGTGTTCTTCTTGAAAGATAGAACTATGAGTGTGTGCCGGGAACTAGCCCGATTCACCAAATTTCAACTAGTGGAGCTTCGTGGAAGAGGGTTAAAATTTTCCTGACTAATGAGATTCTATTTGGGTGAAAAATATTGTTATTTTATCCATGGTGGTATGCATGGAAGCTGAAATTATGGGCCTTAACCTAACATTGCCTCAAACACTTCCAAGTTCCACTGGTGGAGCTCCATGGTGGATAGTTCAAATTCCCCTGTTATAATGAGCTTCTAGTTGGTCGCAATATTGTTATTTTCTCCACGATGGTTTGCTAGAAGCTCGAATCGGTGGGTATGTGTTGGGAATTAGCCCAATATTTCTTCGGGTGGTCTTAAGTTTGACTAGTGGAGCTCCAATGGTGGTATGTTGGGTTTTGGACATAAAACATGTTTAATATTGAAAGGTTTTGGCATGCTGATTTTTTTGTCATCAATCAACACTATAGTTCATGCAATTAGCGCCATGCACAATGCCTATTTTTCAGCCCTAAATTTAACATTGTTGGGGTGCCAAATTCAGCACAATAGGCGCCCCATTTCCCACTGATTTTTCATGCTAAATTGTGTCGAGAGTTGTGGTGAGTTTAGGTCTTGAATGTGAACACCCTAGGGCCAACAATAATTTCAACAATAATATCTTGTCACAAATATGCTATGTCACTATTCTCATTATTGTGTATTATAGGATCTAGAGGATGCCATGGACAAAGGAAATGGATGACATAGAACTACTAAATCAACTAGAGGGAAGTGGGTGGAAATAAACTTGACAACAAAATATACAGTCATATTAAAGGTAAGAAGACAAATAAACCTCAACCAAAGGAGGAAGGTGTTTATGAATTTACAAATGATACACCATGGACAAGATAAAGTCATTCTTTTGTCCATGAGGCATTTGAGGTCAAACTTATTGGTTTCAAATTTGCAGAAATGATGATTAAATGTGAGTCTATGGTCAAGGGAAAATTTTGAAATTTAGGATGGCCATGTAAGATATGGATGTTGGATGCTTTTCTTGTTGAAATTTGGGATCGATGTATATGCTGTTGCCATAAAATTGTTTTTTTTCTCAAATCTAAAACATGATATCAATATGTCAAATATATGATTAAAGTGAAGTTTTTGTGTTTGATAGCATATTAGTTGAAATAATATAAATGGTGTACTAAACATTATTGATTATGTTTTGTATTATAGGGGCCTAATGAGGCCATCGAAACAGATTGTGTCATATGTAAAGAGGACATAATGCTTGACTGAGAACATCAGGTACTCAAATTTTGACTTGACTTTGAAAATATTGAATCAATGGAATTTGTGTGATACGTCCATATTTTTTCACAGTATTATTAAAATTTTTAGTGTTTTATGCAATTGTGACATAAAATAATGGATGTAGTTGATTGTGTTAGATAGATATTGGAGCAAATGTAGAGCATGCGTGTTCAACTAGAAAAAGAAAAATATATGTATGTGAACATGAACTTATAACTATTAAATAACATAAAGGACAAAAGGTGGAAGAGGATATGGCAAATGATCCTGCAAACACAACCAATGATTCCAATGAACAAGAGGTATGTTAGGACTATAGTACATGGTATGAATACTTTGAGAAAATTGTTGTTTGTGGATGTTATGTTTGTCATGGAAAGAAATAATTCAAATGAGAAATTGCATAAAGACATTACATAGATGATGAGCTTCCAGTGGGTAGTATGATTCCTACAATCAATTCAAATACCATAGGAACCGTGGTAAGGAATTTTCCAATTTGATATAAATAATATGTATAATTCTTTTAACCATTGTTTTACATTATTTAAATAATTTATTTTTCCTTAATGAATACTTGCAGGATAAAGTTCTTGGTATAAAGTATCCTGGCACACAACCTTCCATCCTAGAGGGTGATTATTATTTATCAGATGATAAATCCAACAAAAATATGTTCACATATACAATCAGGGAGGATGAGGAATTGATGAAAACAAGTAACACTAGAACAAGAACCACTTTAAAGATGCATAATTTGCATAAAGGAAAGGGGAAGGTGGAGTACATACCCTATGAGAATGAATGTGATGGGGATGTTGACATGCCCCTGAATTTGAGATCAATTTACAAAGAAACATGTTTTTGTCAACTATATTGTTCTTGGCCTAGTGATAAACAACTACATAGAGTGTACAAGGTGTTTTAATTTATGGGGATACAACTACATGATACAACCCTCCAATATTCATTGAATGAATCTAGGCCTATTTATCATCCAAAATGTACATGTGAGATCTAAACATAGAAACAATTCACAACAAACGACTAGGAGATTAATGCCATATTATGGTTCGTCATATTATAGTGGTGAATGGAGAAGGCTAGCATAAGCCTTTGATGTCATCATATGGTCTAAATTTGAATATGCATACACATCATATCCAACTTGAAAATGGAAAAGAAACAAATAGAGGTCATCTTATGTACATATATGGACGTGCATACACACACAAAAATATTGCAGGATTTATAAATAGTAGTAAGGGAAGGGACCCTACTATAAGATTGAATTGTCAATTTATCGAGGTTATAAATGATAAAGATGGATACATGGAAAGAGATGTTGATAGAATGATAATGGTCGAGGCTATTATGGACTAGTAACATTGGGGATGCATTATTGATTGATTACCCCTTATTAAGACAGACTCTAGCATGAAATAAAAGGGAAGAACAAGGTCTCCCTAAGGATGTTCTTAAGGGAAAAAAACCAAAGAATAATGAATGAGTGTGGACTGATGTTTTATAATCTATGTTGTCAAAATTGTGTTTTATTTTAAATTATTGTATTAAAAAAGTATTCCATAAAATAATGTTGCATGATTCAATTGATGTATATATGTTCATAAATTCTATATTTTTATTTATTAAGATGATTTTGATTATATTTCTTCCAAATTTATACAGTTATGATTCACCCAATTGTTTCCAAAAACTAAATAATGCTTTTGTTTGTTGATAGGTAGAAGATATTGATGATACACGTACCAATACCCAAGACCAAACTACATTATTAATATTTGGATGGGATGACCCAAACCATCCTTCAAACCATACTAGAGTGAAAATAACAACATTGAATAGAATATTACCAGCTGAGAAATTTGAAGAGCTGATGAGATTATCATACATTGATGACATGCCACCTATCCTTAATGACGACGATGATGATAGTGAAAATATAGTGCATGAAGAAGGATTGAATGAAATTCTTACATCATTATTTGGGGATGGAAACAATGATGAAAACAATGATCATATGGTTGATAATAATGATGATAACTAGGGTAATTACCACCAAGGTAATCATGATGACGAAAACCTGCTGAAAGACTCAATCAAGCAAGAATACACGACACTCGTGTTCAAATTGGGTGCAAGTAGAACCTCAAAACTAGCATGCACATTAATATTATTGGAAATCAAGTCACTGATTGGTCAGACAAAGGAGTCAGTACTCTACTAAAGTGAGTTCAAATCTATTTCTTACTTTGCATTGCCAATTATGTATGTAATTAATAAACATTCATACATTTAAATTTCATGAAGCGAATTTTAATACGATATATTGTACATAAACATTAATAGTATAGAATGACATATAAAGCATGTTCATCACAAGTCAAACATTCTATTGATTTAATCTCTTGGAATCTTATAGGGCACTAAAGACTAAAATATTCCCTAAAGAGAATGTGTTGCCATCAAATTATAGAGAAGCACGTTAGTTGTTGGTTGAGTTTGGGATAGAATATAAGAAAATTCATTCATGTATAAATTATTTCATTTTATACAAAGATAAATATCAAAACAAGGTAGAATTCCCTGTATAAAAAAATAAGAGATATTGTACAAAAACATAAGGTCCTCCAGTAACAACTAAGGTTTCAGGACACAAACCAATTATACCTAGACTTCAACGAATGTTTTGTTTCAAATCACTTACACAATTGATGGACTGGAATGTGAAGAATAGGACTAAAGATAGATTTATGTGAATTCCAATAGACTGCAAAGAAATGAAACACATAAAGGAAAAATGGCCAAGAAAATTCAAAGATGAACCCGGTAGCAACATGTTTGGGCTTGCAATATATGGAGTGTGTCCATTCTCTTTCATGAGTGCAAATACTATTTTTTTTCTAGTCAGATTGATAGTATACAATATCCCCCCATGGATGAGTGTTATAAATGAGCACCTTATGTTGAGTCTCATTGTTCTAGGAAAGCATCAAGTTAAAAACATGGATGTTTATCTTGTGCCTTTTATTGATTCGATGCAACTGCTATGGAAATGAATAAGAATGTATGACATATCATGTCCTCCATCAAATAGGTCATTCATGATGTATGGTGTGCTATGATAGAATATCCATGATTTCCTAGGACTTGGTGTTTGTTCAGGTAAGATAAGATATTTACGTATTTACACTCATGTTTAACTTCATCGATAATTTCATAAGTACTTTTATAATATTATTTTGATGTTATTAACCTTTCTTATTCAACTACAAGTAATGTAATGAGACCTTGGTTGGTCAGCTGTAGATCAAATCACACAGTAATCGGACAAACACACACAAGAACAATTGTTCCAATAAGTATGGATTTTCAATTAAATAAAAGAAATATTTGCACAAGAGAAATGACAAAGTAATTGAAATGACTTATTCAGAATGGACATCAACTATCACATCACATATATGCATGAGGGAATTCTATGCATTCTATGATAAAAAATTCACTCTTTGCAACACATGTAGGATCAACACACAACTCATGTTATCATTTTACTCAGGATCTCACTTCGCTTGAAGGATTGCAAAAGTCCCTTTCATCTGAACAGGTACTAGTATTTATAGTTGCGCTTCCATACACAGTATTCAACTATACCTTTTAGAAATTATCTCACCCCTAGGAACCACCATGGATCCATGAAATACACCCTTTGGTTCTCCTCAATAGGTTCCTCCACTTTCCTTTGCTTAAAAACATCCATAACTTCTTTGCAACTACCCAAACTTCTCTAGTGGCTTTGCTCCTTGGGGTATTGGATGTTCGGTCGGTTGGTAACCTATCGATCGGTTTATCCAACTATTATTTTATCTAGTTGGTATGTATTTGTTGACCATTTACTAATACCTCATAGTTCTCCATCAACCACTCATAGTCAAAATCATCATGACTTGTCCTTTCTCTCGTCGACCTCTCTTCCCATCGACCTTTCCCTCGTCAATATTTCTACCCAAGATGTGTTTTGATTATTATTAATCCTCCATTTAACCACATAAGTCTATTTGTTTATTTAACTAGCTAAGGAGGTCTTGATCACTTCACCAGTGCATGGGAGACACATCTAGTATACATCTACCAATTACTGCGTATGTCTGCATGAATTTTGGTGCTCTAGGGATCAATACCTATAATTTAGGAACCCACTCAAAGTGCCACTAGTTGAATCTAGTAGGTATTCGTTTATGTCCAATTGTGCTCTGATCCCCATCAGTTAGATCACTCCCAGTGTCTCTAGAACTAGTTTCCATGATCCAAGGGAAGTAGGGTGCCTTTGTTCACCTACGCTCTTCAATTAATTGGTTGTGAGCTCCTTCAATGAACTAGATTTGCATTAGTGAGATCTAGTGGTGATTTTCCCACACTGAGTTAGCTTCTAATTCAGTCCAGGTTGGTAGATTCAACTACCTATTTAGGCATTCGAATTATCCTATATGTATAACCATTGTATTACATATTATTTACTGAATGTGAGGATTAATACTGTTTAATGGATATATTATTATTATTCCAATTATTGGTTTCATGATTTGTTTTATTCTTCATGCATGATTGATATGAATTACTCAATCGTCTTCTCCCTCTTCTACAATTCTCCATTATAATCCTACAGGCTTGATGATCCTATGCTTCATTGAATTTTACAAGATGATGTAGGTTGTCAACTTTCCTCTGGCAATTGCATCATTTATATTAGACTGTTTCTAATAGTCATGGGTTCCCTCACATCAACCTCCTAGGGTTGAAATAAAATATTCTCATGAATTTTCATTCTATTGAACGTTTCTTCTAGGATCCATCTGTCCTCCTCCAAGTCATTGTTCACCGATTGAACCAAGTATTATTTCCTTTTATGGCTCCTAGTATTCCCAACTTCTCTCTCATTGAGCACCTCTAGGACTTCATCCCTCAATTGAACCAAAATTTTCCTCATTAAGGCGAGAATCTCTTTTCCATCACTATCGGCCCTTCTTAAAACTTGGATAGGTCATAAACATTGAATGTTGGTGATACACCCATACATTTAGGAAACTCAAGCACATAAGCATTGTCCAAAATTTTCCAGATAATTCTACATGGACCAATCTTCTTCAACTTCAACTTATCATATGTTCCTCATGGGAAAATATCTTTCCTCAAGTGTGCGTACACTAAGTCACCTTATTCAAATGAATGCAGTCATGTATTCTTGTTAGCTCTTAACTTGTAGGCTGTGTTACTCTTTTTGAGCTATCTCCTCACTTGGTAGTGGACTCCTTCATGTGCAAATGATTCTACATTTTCACTCCTTCGTACTCCTTTCAGTATGTGCGCAAGGTTGGCCACCACATGTGGACTCCTTACTTGCATGATCTATAATCAACTCAATCCCATTGACATGTTTACCAAATTGGTGTATGCAAATAATACTTGCGTCAATATATTCTCCCATTCCTTCAATTGGTCAAAACTCAAACACATTAGCAGGTACCCTAAGCTCTTATTCATGACTTCAGTCTACCCATTAGTCTACAGATGATATGCAGAAATGAACCATAGATTCATGTCAAGATTCTTCCACATTGTTCTCCAGAAATCCCCCATGAATTTGGTGTCTGTGTCCGAAGTGATGCTCTCTAGCAACCCATACAATCTCACAATACTCTTGAATAATAAAACAACAATACATGTGGCATCAATTTTGTTCTGACATGGAATAAAGTGCACCATACTAGAAAACCTCTCGTCTACCACAAATATGTATTCATTCCCTTTTCGTGTCTTTGGAAATCTAAGCAAAAACTTCATACTTATATCTTCCCATGGTGCAATTGATATAGGTAATGGCGTATATAGTCCTATATTCTGGCTCTTTCCTTTGGAAATTTGGCATACTCAACACTATCAGACCCATTTCTTTACATCCACTGAAATCCTTGTCCAATAACACTTTTCCATGTACAATGCTTTGGTCTTACATATTCCAAAGTGACCTTCTAATCCTTCACAATGCAATTCCCTGATCATATTTTCCCACACTAATCCTGTCGGCATGCATAACTAGTGTGCCTTGAATGATCCAAATATGGTGTCCTGATGAAACTCCATGGCTCCCTTGAAAATTTCCATGCATCAAAAAAGTATTTATCGAATTCATAGTCATCCTTTATTGAATCTAATCCTGTCGATTTTACAATAGTCGTCCCCAACAATATGACTCTTTGACTTAATGCATCGACCACCTGACTGGTCTTTCCTGACTTATGCTTCAACACAAAGGTGTAACTTTGCATGAAATTGACCTACTTCATATGCATTTGATTCAAATTCATATGAGTATCCAGGTACCTCGGAGCTTGATGGTCGGTATACAACAAAAGTTCTTTTGGCAGCAAGAAGTGTCTCCATTTCTTCAAGGCTTGGATAATAGTGTATAATTCTTTGTCATAGAATGAATACTTATGCTTGGATTCATCCAAATTCTCATTAAAGAATGCAATTAGTTGGCTCTCCTGGCTTAACATGAATCCAATTGCAATCCCACTTGCATCACAGTTAACTTGAAATACTGTTTCAAAGTCTAGAAGATATAAAAATGGTCTCTCCTTCATCTTCTACTTCATCTTCTCAAAATCTCATAGAGCTACTTCCATCCACTTGAATTCTCCCTTATTCATGCATGTTGTGAATGGTGTACATAATCATTTGGAATATTGAATGAAATTGCAATATAAACTATCAATTCCATTAAAAATACTTACATCGATGGCATTCGTCAGCTCTGAATACTCCAAAATTACCCCTATCGTCTCTAGATCCATCTTTAGACCTTGTCTAGAAATAAAAAAATCCCATATACACCAATTCCTTCCATAGGTTTACCAACAAATTCTCTTGACTTAGACATTAAAAGACTTGTTGAATATGTGACATGTTCTCTTCTCTTGTCTTGCTAAAAATCAATATGTTGTCAAGATAACCCACGACGAATATCCCCAAAAATAGTTTCAACACTTTGTTAATCAACCTCATGAATGTACTTGGCGCATTGGTCATCCTGAATGGCATAACTAGTCACTCATATAGTGTCATGTACCCTCCCGCCTTATAGGAGAAACACGACCATAGTTCCACACATTTTATGAATGTGCATCCAGCTCGAAGTTCAATCTATTCAACTCTGTGTAAATTATCTAACTTCCCAACAGCAGAGAAATTTATTCTATCAATGATTGATTCAACAATCTATGAAGAAAAATATTAGAGGAGATCGAACTGCGAAGAAATATCGTGGCGGAAATCGACGGTCACAATCTGTTCTACATCTGGAAGTAGATCAACGGCTGTGAAACAACACGCAAGAATAAACCGTGTGGAAATATTGAGTCTGCAGAATCGAAAAAATATGGAAACTGCAATCCCTCATCCTTCATCCCGCATTCTACATTTCGCATCCTATATTCCACATCCCACATCCCACATCTTGCTTGTGAAATAGACCGTTGCAGAAATAACCAATTGCGGAAAATAGAGATAGTGAAACCACATCCTGCATCCCGCGTGCGGAAAGGTGAGTTGCGGAAGGAAATCTGCAAAGAATGGAATTTACAGAAGGGAGTTCCCACATCCTACAAGTTGCAAAAATAAGAGTTGAAAAAACAATATTTAACCTGTTAACAGAAGTATTGGACAGATTTGATCATTCATTCCATCACCAATCCGACATCTAAGCATCATAACGTAATTTAAAATTGAATTGAAAGAAACATACACAGATGCATACAATTTCAGTTATACAGTGGAAGCAATTCATCAATTCAACACATTAGGCATGTTCATCATATTTCATTAAGAAATTAAAATTGCAGAGATTAAAACAGAGATACTTATCTTTGAAAGAAGTTTTTTCTGCAACCAGCTACGTTGCTACAATGTTCGACCCAACCATAGGCCAGTGCGCTCATCAATATCTTAGTAGCACTACCACCCCCAAGCTGGGCATGATTCCCATAAGGAATAAGGAACACTAGCAGGCTCACACATAGCCAAGAATACAACCAAAATCAGCCAAGCCAACACAGTTGGGTTTATCAGGCTGCAAACAAACAAGCCAATATACTGTTGGGTTTATCAAGCTAATCATCCAAGCCAACATTCACATTAAGGAATAACCAATCCAACTAACATATGGGTTTATCAGACTGCAAACAAACAAGCCAATATATTGCTGGTTTTATCAAGCTAATCAACCAATCCAACATTCACATTAAGGACCAACCAAGCCAACTAACAAATTGGTTTATCAAGCTGCAAAAGAGCTGGAAAACTTGAACTGCTAAGCTAGTGAGCTCAACCACTGAGATATCGACACCTGCACTAGATCGGGCTTGGATCCTAAAACATCTACACACTGCCAACACAAGGAATCATCCCCTTCTCTGCTACACAATCCCTCAAGCTATGCCTTCCATTGCAGTGTTGTTCAGAGTGTGCAAAGAAGAAAAACAACAACTCTAGATCTATTTATGAGGTTCCTTCCTACACTAGGTTTATCAAGCTAGTTCATACCCAATTCCACTCCAAACCAGTTCAAACCAAGGAAAAATATGTACACACAACAAACCACAATAACAACACAACAAAACAGGCTTCCACTCACTCTGTGATAGAGGAGACCATTGCACAACAACACTGAGGATTGAAACAACAGAAAAACAACCCTGAACAAAACACAATTATGCAAGCAAGATGAACACACAATGTGAATGAATAGAATGTAATAGAGAATGATTAGAATCCCCATGACATTTCGATGAGAGACAGATGATGGACTGGGCATGCACAACGACGAAAAAAATTGAAAGCATGAAGGATGGATGATCAAAACGTCTCGCCGCTCCCCAAAACATGAGGGAAGATGAAAACATGAGTGCATGAGGGGAAGGGGCATACATTTTTGGGTGTTTCCTTTGGAGACATGGATTTTCCCCAGAGGCTCAAGGTTAAACATTCCCCCTTCATGTTCCTTAGGAAATCATGCCCCCATCTCATTATTTGTTGCATTGACATAGCTGGTTGTGGGTTTTTAATTAAATTGCATATTTATATGATGTCCAAAATTATAGTGTGCTAGCTAGCACAAAATAACATCGGCATCGATTTTAATAACCGAAACAAAAAAAAACTGAATCAATGGTGGGGATTTTTCCTTTAGCTCCACACCATGATTAATTACAATATTTACATCATATATACTTAATGCAAACGGGGTCAAAACCGGGGTGTTACATTACCCTCCCCCTTCAACAACACTATCCTCGGTGCTTTACAAATTTGAACAAAAATTCTACGCTGGTACCACCCTTAGTGCTCTGCGAAATTGAACAAAAATAGTTGTGCCAATCACATGGCATCCTCCAGCTTCCATGCAGCCTCTTCAGGACTGTAGTGATCCCATTTCACCTTTACCTGTCATATGGATCGGTTTTAGAGCATTGTGACCTTCCTGTCGAGGATGCACATTGGATCGATTTGGAGTTCTCCCTCGGGTTCCACCTGAATCAAATCCCAATTTATCACATTGTTAGGATCATGTACATATCTCTTAAGAAGAGAAACATGAAAAACATTATGAGCCCTAGTGCTAGCAGGAAATGCAAGTATATATGCAACTGGCCCTATTCTTTCAAGCACTTCAAGCGAACCATAATATCTAGGTGACAACTTGGCACAACTTCCAAGCTTCAAGGAACTCTTCTTTGCCCTGACTCTGAGGTAAACATGATCCCCAACACTAAACTCTCTATGCACCCTATGCTTATCTGCATAGCTTTTATTTTTGTCTTGGGCTGCTTTCAGATTCTGCCTAATCTTTACAACCTCTTGCTCCATCTCCTTGAGCAATTATGGACCAAGCACAACCCTGTTCGCTGGATTATCCCAAGTCATCGGTTTCCTACACCTCCTACCATACAAAGATTCACATGGACTCATCCCCAAGGATGATTGATGTCCGTTGTTATATGCAAACTCTAACAAGTGTAATTAATCTTCCCACTTGGTTGGTTTGTCCATCACATACATGCGGATCATGTATTCAAGCACCAGGTTAACTCTATCTGTCTACCCATCGGTTTGAAGATGGTAGGAAGTGATAAAATTCAACTTTGTACCCAAATATGCAAACTATCCCTTCGAAAAATTGGAAGTGAACTTGACATCTCTGTCAAAGACTATTGCCTTAGGCAATCCATGCAATTTGAAAATATCCTTCATGAAGATCTTTGCAATGTCATCAGTCTTATGTGTATACTTAACCGGTATAAAATGTGCTACCTTTGTCAACTTTTCCACCACAACTGTGATAGAATCATGTTGTCTCCAAGTCATTGGAAATCGTGTAATAAAATCCATGGAAATAACTTCCCATTTCCATTACGGAACTGGAAAAGGTTGCAACAAACCTGCTAGGTGTTGATTCTCAACCTTCACCTGCTAACATTTCTTACACCTTGAAATATATTCAGCCATGTCCTTTTCCATTCCTAGCCAAAAGTATTGCTTTCTATCCATAGCAATTGTCTTATGATATCCTGGTTTCCTGGAATATGGAGCTTGATGGATCTCATCCATAATAAACCTCCTCAAATATGCTACATTTGGAATATAAATTTTGTTCTTATAAGTAAGCAGTCTATCTTCTTCTAATTTATATACCTCATACTTCTTTTCAAGGCTTTGCTGCTGCAATTTTACCTTGACATGTGCATACAATTCATCTTCAACATCATGATTAACAATCTGCTGTCTCAAATCTAACTAACAAATACTAAGAGATGCCACATGCATTTCCTGTACCTTCCTAATGAGTGCATCAGCTACCTTATTCTCTCTTCCTTTTATGTGCTTTATTTCAAAATCAAACTCACATAAAAATTCCAGCCATCTAGCTTGCCTAGCATTTAGAGTAGGCTGATCAAACAAACACTTCAGACCACAATGGTCTATCCTTAGCTGAAATATTTTGACCATCAAGTAATGCCTCCACATCTTGAGAGCATGTACTATGGATTCAAGTTCTAGGTCAAGAGTGGTGTAGTTATTCTCATGCTCCTTCAACTTTATTGACTCATAACATATCACGTGGTTGTCTTGCATAAGAAATCCTCCAAGTCCTTGACCGCATGCATCAATGCACACCACAAAATATTTCTCTGGGTTTGCAACTTTCAAGACTGGTGCACTTGTGAGAACATTCTTCAACTATTGGAAGCTTTATTCACACCTCGATGTCCATTCAAACTTTATCCCCTTTCTTTGCAAAGAAGTGATGGCATGTGCAACCTTGGAGAATCCTTCAATGAATATCCTATAGTCTCCTGCAAGTCCCATAAAAGATCTTACATCTGTCACATTTCTTGGAGTAGGCCAATTCATAATTGCTTCAATATTATCAGGGTCCACAGATATACCCTCTTCTAACATAATGTGACCCAAATATTTAATCCTATCCTCATAGAAGTCACACTTGCTCAACTTTGCATACAACTTATGCTCCCTGAGCAATTGTAATGTCAATCTCAGATGCTCTTCATTCTCTTCCTCATTCTTAGAATACATAAGCATATCATCAAAGAAAACAAGAACAAACTTGTCCAAATACCTATTGAAGACACTATTTAGAAGACACATAAATGTAGTTGGTGCATTTGTGAGACCAAATGGTACCACTATAAACTCATAATGTCCATACCTTGTCTCGAAGGCCATCTTATGAATGTTTTCATCCTTGATTCTCACCTAATAGTAAGCTGAACTTAAGTCAAACTTGGAAAATACCTTTGCTCCTCTCATTTGATCAAAGAGGTTATCAATTCTAGGAAAAGGATTTTTTTTTCATAGTGGCTTTGTTCAGTTGTCTGTAATCAATACACAATCTGAGTGTACCATCTTTCTTCTTCACAAACAGAACTGGTGCTCCCCAAGGAGACACACTCGGCCTGATATACTTATTCTCCAATAACTCTTGCAACTGCATCTTCAACTCTAGGATTTCTTGTGTACTCATCTTGTAGGGTGTCTTGGACACTGGTGCTGCTCTTGGAACAAGTTCAATTGTGAAGTCAATGTCTCTATTTGAGGGAAGCCCTAGAATCTCATCATGAAAAACATCCCTGAATTCTTGCAATACAGGATAGTCCTCCAACCTAATAGTTTCATTCTCTGATACTTCCAAAACATGAGTTGCATACACTCTGCAACCCTTCCTACAAAATTTCTTCAACTACATTGCTAAAATCTGCCTCACAGAAATCACCTTTGGAATGCCTCTTACAACTATTGGGTTCCCTTCGTCATCCATGCATTCGAAAGTATTATTATAACAATCGAGTTTTACCCTATGAGCTTCTAACCAATCCATTCCATTGAGGACATCATAGGAACCAAGAGATAGAACATTCAAATCTACACAAGTTACTGTTAGAGGAGCAAGTCGGTATGCCGACTTGAACGATAGCCGACTTAGTCGATCATCCTACTAAGTTGGTCGACCAACTAAACTAGAGATTAGGTCGGCCACCTAAGGTCATGTCGGTTCAACGAACCGACAGGTAGTTATTTTGTAACTATTTGTAAATCATATATATTAGGCTATTGAGCCAGATGAGAATGTGGTTTAGTTCTCTGTATTGTATGGACCCATGCATGTTAATATAATATATTATTTCCTCTACTTGTTCTTATCTATTGTCTCTGTTATGTATGTATGTTTTGGCATGTATTATTGGTAACCTTAGGTGATCTATGAGATTACGACATTGGTTCTGTTGCCGGTAGTACATGTCTGAAATGTATGCAAACAGATGATATTAGAACAGGAGATTAAGGACTGGTGGGAACATAAAGTTACAAATTATTTGCAGAATTACGCACAAAGAAACATATTAACGAACGCACAAGAAAAAACAAGATTCTTTATAGAGACACATGAGAAGTTTGTAGAATCAATGTCCCAAATTCTGAAGAGACTCCTGGATGAAAAAGCCGGAAGGGACTAAAGATCAACAGTTTCTAGAAAAACTAATTCATGGGGGAAGAACAAACTTGTCAGAGTGGTTCGAAAAAATCGCCGATGAATTCTGTGAGGAACAAGCAGTAGAGGAAAGGATTTCGGTGGAAACCATCAAGAAGAAATTCTACACAGACCTCACCAAGAAATTCTTTTGTTCCTTACCGACCTTTCTGTTTAAATTCCCAATCGAGAAGGGAGTAGGTCATATTGTCGAACCTCGTCCATCACTTCGCAGACCACCATGAAACCCTAACTGGGCGGAAAAACAAAAAAGGTGGGAAAAATTCATTGCAGAAAGGGAGTGGGAATACTTCCTAAGCAAGTAGACTAAACTATCTGGGATTTCTAAAGCATCGGGTAGGCTATGGGGGGTTAGCTGGTCATATGTCGGGATAAATTAGAGTGGATTCTAGTTGACTAAAAGCATATACCAATCACCAGTAAGGAGAAGTCGACTAAAAGGAAATCAAGAAGACAATGTCACACAAAGGTATGTCGAACCTCTAGAAAATAGAGAGGGAGGAGAGACAACAAAGAAGGAAAGAAAGAAGAGAGAGAGCCTGTTGTAATCTCACAGATCACATAATATTACCAATAATACACACTAAAACATATATAAATCTTAAACAAAGACAAAAGATAAGAACAAATAGAATTTAAACAGATTATATTATTACAATGAGTCCATACAATGCAAGGAACTGAACTGAGTTCTCTTCTGGCTCAACAGCCTAATATATATGATTTATAGACATTAGAGAAAATTTCAACTCAAAATGGGCCTCCTAAAATTAACTAATAAAATAATAGTTAAAATCATAAAATAATATTTATTAATTTTGGAGGAAGAAAGGAAAAAAAACTACTTTTTTGTTTGTATTTTTGACATATCTCCCCATGTTTTTACTCAAATTTCGATCGGGAGAGCTCGTTGGATGCGGAATTAAATTCCGCATCCAATGAGTACCCACTCGGCATACTTTTGACGGACCCCTCTACCCCAAAAACAAGAAATACCTGGAAAAATGGAATGATGACATCATCATTTCATTTTTTCAGGTATTTCTTGTTTTTGGGGTAGCGGGGTCCATCAAAAGTATGAAAAGTGGGTACTCGTTGGATGTGGAATTTAATTCCACATCCAACGAGCTCTCCCGATCGAAATTTGAGTAAAAACACGAAGAGATATGTCAAAAATACAAACAAAAAAAGTAGTTTTTTTTATGATACCTATCCCCAAATTTATATTAAAAAAGTGTTTAATACCTATACGGTATTTCAAATTTAAAGCAATTTCATTGGCTAACACATGATGACATGGAATTTGAATAAAAGTTAAAAGGCCCATTTTGAGTTGAAATTTCCTCTAATGATGGTTACAAAATAACTACCTATCGGTTCGGTGAACCGACGCGACCTTTAGATGGCCGACCTAATCTCTTAGTTTAGTCGGCCGACCGACTTAGTCGGCTGACCGACTAAGTCAGCCCATCGACTTAGTCGGCTCATCAACTAAGTCGGCTCATCGACTTAGTCGGTTGATCGACTAATTCGGTCCTTGTTCAAGTCGAATTATTGACTTGATCCTTCTACATCTCCCCCATGAACAAAATGCTTCTTCGTCCCAAAGAAATATGGAGGTACACAAAAACTTGTTTGTTGGGTCTTCTAAAAATTTACTATGGCAGACTATGAAGGCAGATGATTGGTCGTTTCTGTACACATACTTCAACAATGGCTAGAGCTATGATGGCGAGGTGATGTTGGAAATCTGTCCAACTCTGCAAAGCTTTCTGGATATCGATAGTCAGTGTGGTTAATCTTGACAGGACTGAAATATTTTCCGAGATGGGGACTTCAGCTATCCTTTCCAAGTTGGGGCCCATGAACTGGTTCTTCTCTTTTGCAGTCTTGATAAGTCATTTCATCTGTGGGTAGATGATGTCAACTTTCTCTAAGTTGGGGAGAGCTTGTTGCACCCACTGATGTGCTTCCCATTCCAGTTTCTGCAGTTTTGTGGTTTCCAACACTATCTGATCTTCTATTGTTGGTATAAGTGCTGCCTTCATGGTTTTTCTGCTCTCCAATGCCTAAATCCCTTACTGAGTCTATCGTGTCTGCTGATAAACTTGCCCATAGTGAGTAGGCCAGTCTCTTAGTACTTCTTCGGTTACGACAGACTCCTCCATATGGTCTTGTAACACCTTGTACGCTTCTAAACATGCAGTGTGCTATGCTAGTAGGAGTTTGGCAGTCTCCTCTTTCTGTTCCTCCTTATTTTATTGAATGTGCATTTGGAGGGTCGACACCATGCTCTCGAATAGCTGATACGCTCTTTCAAGTGGCCTATCTGTGTCGACTTCGATGGGGCCTAGCAGGATAGACTGGGCCAAATTCCTGCATCTGTTGAGAAACTCGATCTGGTCTGTGTGTTTGGCCTGAAGTTCTCTATTTTTTCTTAAAGTCCTCGACTTTGCTTTGCTCGCTAGGGTTTTGAGGATTTGTCCCATCTCTTAGTCGGTTAAGGAACTTGCGTCCCATCGACTAAGTCAGTTCATCTCCTGTGTCTATTCGAGATAGATGGTCGGGCCTGACATTTAGCTTGCCTCAGCGGACAACGACTTCGAACTCAAATTCTTGGAAAAGAAGTAGCCAACGACAAATCCTTCCATGATGGAGTGGTTTATTGACAAGGTACTTCAGGGCTTGATGGTCGGTATAGAATGTGAAGGGGTTGGATAAAGTGTAATGTCGATACTTTTGGAGGGAAAAGACCATACCTAGGGATTCTCTTTCTATAGTCGAATAGTTTCTTTTAGCCTTATTTAATTTGTGACTGTTGTAAACTATGGGATAATCCATTCCATCATCCCCTGGTTGAGTTAGGATTGCTCCTATTGCTATTCCTGATGCATTGATATGCACATGGAATTTGATCGACCAGTTTGGAAACTTTAGGATGGGGGCTTTGACTAGTTTTCTTTTTAATTTATTGAATGAGATGTGACATTCCTTTGTCCAGTTAAACTCTTGATCTTCATTTAATAGTTCTTCGAGAGGATAGGTCATATCTGAATAGTATCTTATAAATTTTCTGTAATAGCCTGTATGGCCAAGTAACATCCTAACTTGTTTGGGGTTTACTGGTGGTTTCAGGTTGGGGATAATTTTAATCTTTGCAAAGTCGACCTTGATACCTTCTTTACAGACAATATTCCCTAATAGTATACTTATGGGAGTCATAAAGATACATTTCTTAAAGTTCAGGGAGAGTTGAATCTGTTGACATCTCTCCAGCATAAGTCTGAGCCATTTGCAATGATATTTTAAGGTGGAGTATATTATCCAGTCGTCGAAGTATACTGCCATGGTCTTATATATGTATTCTTGGAATGTTTTGACAACAATTCGAGAAAACAATGCAGGTGCATTCTTTAATCCAAAAGGCATAACTTTGTAAGAAAAGGAACCAAATTCACATACAAATGTTGTCTTCTTTTGATCTTCTTTAGCTATTGGTACTTGGTTATAGCCTGAGAATCCATCTGTAAATGAGTAGCATTCATGTCCTGGAACTTCATTCAGGATTTCATCGGCACAAGGGGTTGGGAATGGGTCTGTCAGTGTTACTTTGTTGAGTTCCCTAAAGTCGACACAAATTCTTAGCCTGGTCGGGTCATGTTTCTTGGGCTGTATGACCATTGGAATTTCCCATTCTAACTGGTCGATAGGGTAGATGATTCGTGCTGCTAACATGTTATCAATTTTCTTTTTGACTATTTCCTTGTATTTGTGAGCCAGTTTATAAGGTCTTTTCTTAACAAGTCGAACATCAGGTTTAGTATCAATTTTCATTTCTCCCATTTCTTGGACTAAGAATTTTAGGTCTTTATAGTCCCTGGCAAAGACATCTTGGAACTCTCTTAGTAAGTTCACTATCTCTGTGGTCTGTTGTTTGTTCCAGTAGTCGCCAATTTTTGCTAGTTTTGGTCGGTCGTCGTTTGAGATGTCGACTTCTTTAGTTTTTACTTTGGCATCTAGCCACTCTAGTGCTTTTGCTTCATTGATCGGTTGAATTCCTTCTTTGAACTATGAGAATGTGGCAGGGAAGTTGGCTACATTCATTCTGTAAGTATCTTGTTTGTCAGTTGTTGCAATTTTTAGGATCGAGTGGATAGGTTTTATTGTTTCGACGTGGTTGGATTTCCATTTGAAGCTCTTGCCTTCTATGTTTTTGTTTTCTAATTGTAAATGGGTCGACTGTGGTCTTGACCATGTTTGTAGATTGTTACAGTATTTTGTCTGTCGATGGTCTCGTAAGGGTTGGTTTTCGGTTGGTTGGATAAATTATTTAATTTGCTTTGTTGTCTCAGCTAGATTTTCATTTTGAGGTATGAAATTGAAGTCTTTAATAAAAAATTTCTTGAGTTCGTGCCATAAGAAGGTTTCACCTCTAGCTTCTTCCATCTTATACCATTTGTTTGGTAAGTCGGCGAGGGTTGAGGGGAACAAATGTGGTCAGGCTCACTCATCCTTGTATCCAAGTCTTCTCCACTCCTTTTCACAAGTTTTGATATGTTCTTCTGGGTCTTGTCCTTGAGTAAAATAGGTATCTGAACTTGCTGGGTTAAATTCTTTCCTCCAAACCTCTCGACAAAGTAAGTCGAAGCAGTTGTCCAGGTCTTTGGTTTTGTCTGATGGGTGTCCCACCATCTAGCTGCTTGACCTGTAAACATTTCAACTAGGCTTTAAAGTCGGCCATGTTCACCAAAACTTTTGAGATACTTGCTCGATATGCATGACTGGTGATTCCCTCTCCTTATACCTTGGTAGTTGTGTAGTATTTAAGTTGGTTGGTTGTAAGGTAGGGCGTTCCCTTATTTTCTTTTCGAAGATTTTTGGGACAATTGATACTATGAAGCACTGTTGGATGGGATTTTTCTGTACTTTTTGTATAGTCCAACACCCTCTTTCTTGCGTTTCGTAATTCTCAATCTCCCAATCATATAATTCAGCATCTGAGTTATAACCAATTGAGTCTTGGTTACCTAAGTTAAGTTCTCCATGGATGTTTGGTTCTGTGTAGTCTGCATCATTGTGGATTTGGTAAAGTTATATGACATCGACTTCTTCATCAATAGGTTTAGTCCAAGGTTCCCCTTGGGATGGATGGATGGGTACAATGACCTTTTGACCGTTTCCTTTTAATTTGATTCGTTCCTTATCCAAGGATATGGATGCTTTCATCTTTCTACCCCAAGGTCGACCGACTAGTGCTAGGAAGGAGCTGGCTCCTTCTTTTGGGTCAATTATTTTGAAATCAACCTTGGTTGAGATTATTTTGATAGTCGTATCAACATTTTTTCGGACTCCAATGGGTTCAATTAGGCCTTGGTCGGCTAGTTTTAGGTATATGCCTGACTCATATAGTCGAGGACGGCCCATCTGCTCCCAAGTGTCATGAGTCATAATATTTACTTGTGACCTGAAGTCGAGCACTACTTGTCGGACATGGTAACCTTCGATTTCTAGGTCGACAAGTGGGTCGACATCACTTTTGTCTTTTTGGTTCAAGCTGCAGATGTTTTTTGTTTGTTTTTCAGGGTTGGTACCTTTTATTTCATGCAATAAGTCAATGAACTGAGATACTAATTTGTCTGTTTGAACAAGTTGGATTAGTTGATTTAATGTGTTGGGTTGACTATTATCGATGTCTTCTTGTCATGTAATGTCTTGAAAGACATGGGTTGCTTATTTATATGTTTGTTTTGCATGCCGTGGATTAGGATAGATATTTGTTTCTTTAATCTTACTAATTCGAAGGTTATCAGTTCGTGTTTTTGTTCCTTGTCAAGTTACAATATGTAAATTTTTAGTAGTTATTACATCATGTTTTTGTACACAAGACAAGACATTAACATTTTTCTTGGTATTAATTTTTTCTAACATAGTAGGGCAATCCTCAAGCGAGTGATCGCCTACTCCACAGTGGGTACAGAATTTGAGATCAGTCATGTCCTTGTATGGACAGTCTGCATACCAGTGACCTTCTTTGTAACATATAAAGCACTGGATGGGTCAGTGTGGGCGTATGTCACGATTCCTAGGGAATCAACCTCTTCCTCCGTAACCTTGGTGTCGATTATCATACCGGTGCTCGTATCGTCGGCCATCATATCTTTGTCTATTCTAATCATTTGGTGGATTGTTTTGCTCGTTATGTTGTGCCACCACATTTGTTTGGTATACCACCTGATAGTTCTGTCGGTTCTTTAGTTTTAACTGACAGTCGGCAGTGTTATGATTTTTGGTTTCGCAGATGGTGCACCAGGAAGCCTTGCCGTTCTTCATGTTAAATGGGCAGTCTGTTGTAGAGTGATCTCCGTGTTCCTGGAAAATGTCGCAAAAGGATTTGGTCTGTACGAATTGGATGTCTTGTCTACTATATTCTTGTCGACAGTTATATTTTGAGTGGTCATTTGTTGAGAATTTGGTGCACCATATCTCCTGATTCTTGAGGCTTAGCTCCTTCAGATACTTCTGTACATTCTCGAGATGTTGTTCCAATCTGTGGTCCGTGGGGTAAGCGGGTATATCTTTGTCCATCTCAACCTGAAGAGATTTCGTTAGCACATCCTCATACATTTTGAACATTTCCAGACTAATGTGTTGACATACTTTTTGTGATAGTCCTGCAATAAACCACTGGATTAGTAACTATTCGTCTATAACATAATCCAATTGGCTCAGTAAGTCTTTCCAATGCTTATCGTAGTTGTGGACGGATTCTCCTGGATTTTGTGATGTGGTTTTAAGCTTCTTCGTGGCCAGGTGCTTAGCATCTGGAGTTTTAAAAAAACATCGTAGAAGCCAGGAGAAACTATCCGTGATTATGATAAACGTTGGAAATACCTTCTTAGCCAACTGGACTATGTTATTGATGAACAATTATTAATCCAATGGTTTCTTGCAGGCTTATCTCAGAAAATTTGTCGACACATAAGTCTGGAGACATTCAAGTCTTATGAAGATGTGCTTACAAAAGATCTCCAAGTGGAAATGGATGATGACATACCAGCATACGCCACTGATCATAGACTAGAAGAACATCTTGAGATCATTCATAAGTCTCTAAAAGAATTAAAGCTAAAAAGTTAGGATATCTGGTGCACGAAGTGCTCAATGGCTGGACACTCAAAAGACAACTGTCGACAGGAAACCAACCGAAAGGACGTTCGATTCGTACAGACAATTTTTTTTTGTGACATTTTCCAAGAGCATGGAGACCACTCGACAAAATATTGCTCGTTCAACATAAAGAATGGCAAGGCATCTTGGTGTGCAATTTGCGAAACAAAGAATCATAACACGGCTAACTGAATTATCATGCAGTCTACTAGACCACTGCAATTGAAAAAAATAAAGAGCAAAACAACTTACCAAATGATCAGAACAATCAAAGATACGACGGTTGAAGATACGAGTGCCGGTATGACAATCGACGTGGAGGCTACAGAGGTCGAGGTCGATTCTCTGGAAATCGAGACAACCGACCACGTCAACCCATCCAATGCTTTACATGTTATAAGGATGGACATCGGCATGCAAACTGTCCATACAAGGACATAACTGACCTCAAATTTTGTACTCATTACGGAGTAGGGGATCACTCATTAGAGGATTGCCATACCATGCTGGAAAAAATAAATAAAAAGAAAAATGTTAATGTCTTGTCGTGTGTGCAAAAAAATGATGTACTAAATACAAATAATTTGCATATTGTAACCCAACAAGGGACAAAAACAGGAAGTGATAACCCAAGAATCAGCAAAATAAAAGAGAAAAGCATCTACCTTGATCCACTTAAAGAAAAACAAACATATAAAAAGGCAACAAATATATTCAAAGAAATTGCACGACAAGAAGAGGCTAATGACACTCAACATCACACAATAAAAGAATTAATACAACTCGTACAAAAATATAACTCAGTGTCTCAGCTCATCAATTTGCTATATGAAATAAAACACAACAACATCAAAAAACAAACAAAGAATATCTGTAGTTTAAATAAAAAAGATAAAAGTGATGCTAACCCATTTATCGACCTGGAAATTGAAGGATACCATGTCCGACAAGTTGTACTTGACTTCGGATCACAAGTAAACATCATGATTCGTGACACTTGGGAATAATTGGGCAGACCTTGACTACATGAGTCAGGTATATACCTAAAACTAGATGACCAAGGCCTAATTGAACCTACTGGTATCTGGAAAAATGTTGATACAACTATAAAAGGAATCTCGACCAAAGCCGACTTTGAAATCATTGACCCTAAGGAAGGATCCAGTTCCTTCCCAGCGTTAGTTAGTCGACCTTGGGGTAGAAAGATGAAAGCATCGATATCCCTGGACAAAGAGAGAATCAAATTAAAAGGAAATGGACAAAATGTCATTGTACCTATTCATCCATCCCAAGGAGAACCTTGGGTAGAACCTATCGACGAAGAAGTTGATATCCGACAACTTTATCGGATACAGAATAATGAAGATTACATAGAACCTAACACATATGGTGAACTCTACTTAGGTAATCAAGACTCAGTCGGTTATAATTTAGACGCAAAATTATATGATTGGGAAGTCAAGAACTACGAAACACAAGCAAGAGGGTGTTGGACTATCCAAAAAGTACAGAAAAATCCCACCCAACAGTGCTTCATAGTGTCCATTGTCCCAAAAATCTTTGAGAAGAAAATTAGGGAATACCCTACTTTAAACCCTACAAATTTAAATACTACACAAATACCAAGATACAAGGAAAGAGAATCACCAATCATGCATGTAGAACAAGTTTCCAAAAATATTGGTGAACATGGTCGACTACGAAGTTTAGTAGAAACTTTTACAGGACAAGCTGCTAGATGGTGGGATACCCATCAGACAAGACTGCAGACTTGGACAACAGCTTTAACTTACTTTGTGGAAAGGTTTGGAGGAAAGAATTTAACCAAACAGGCTTAGATACCTATATTCATCCAAGGACAGAATCTTGAAGATCATATCAAGACATGTGAAAAGGAATGGAGAAGACTTGGGTACAAGGATGAACGAACATGGCCACACCTGTTTCCATCAACCCTCTCCGACTTACCAAACAAATGGTATAAAATGGAATAAGCTAGGGGTGAAACCTTCCTATGGCATGAACTTAGAGAAAATTTCATTAAATTTTTCAACTTTATACCACAAAATGAAAATTTGGTCGAAACAACAAAACATATTAAAGAATTTATACGACCGACAGAAAATAAACTTCTAAAAGACATCCGATAGACAATGAATTGTAACAATATACAAATCAGGACAATACCACACTCAACAACACTATAGTTAGAAAATGAAAATATAGAAGGAAAAATCTCTAGATGGAAATCAAACCATGTTGAAACGACCAAACCTATTCACATAGTGTTTAAAGTTGAAACAACCGACAAGGAGGAAGCTGACTGAATGACTGCTGCTGACTTCCCTGCCACATTCTCCTAGTTTAAAGAAGGAAGTCGACCAATCAATGAAGCCAAAGCACTAGAATGGCTAGATGCTAAAGTCAAAACTAAAGAATTCGACATCTCAAATGATGATCGACCAAAAATGGAAAATATTGGAGACTACTGGAGTGAAGAGCAGACAATGAAGATAATGAACTTACTAAAGGAGTTCCAGGATGTATTTTCCAAAGACTATAGATACCTCAAAGGTTTAGTCCACGAAATGGTTGAAATGAAAATCGACACTAAACCTGATGTTCGACCTGTGAAGAAAAGGCCATATAAGCTAGCTCACAAATACAAAGAGATAGTCAAAAACAAAATTGATAACATGCTTGCAGTAGGCATCATCTACCCTATTGACCAATCAGAATAGGCAAGTCCAATGGTAGTCCAACCTAAGAAACATGATCTGACCAAACTAAGAATTTGTGTCGACTTGAGAGAGCTAAATAATGTGACACTGACAGACCCATTTCCAACTCCTTATGTAGATGAAATCTTAAATGAGGTGGCAGAACATGAATTATACTCATTTACAGATGGATTCTCAGGTTATAACCAAGTGCCAATAGCTAAAGAAGATTATAAAAAGACAACAATTGTATGTGAATTCGGCTCATTTGCTTACAAGGTTATGCCTTTTGGATTAAAGAATGCACCCGCAGTATTCTCTAGAATTGTGGTTAAGACATTCCAAGAGTATATTTACAAAACCATGGCAGTGTAATTTGATGATTGGACAATATACTCCATGTTAAAAGATCATTGCAAGTGGCTAAGACTTATGTTGGAAAGATGTCGAAAAATCCAGTTAGCCCTAAATATCAAGAAGTGTATATTTGTCACCCCCGTAGGGATATTGCTAGGACACATTGTCTATAAGGAAGGTATTAAGGTTGACTTTGCAAAAATCAAAATTATCCTCGACTTAAAACCACCAATGAACTCAAATCAAGTCAGAGTGCTACTAGATCATACAGGCTATTATAGAAAATTCATAAGATATTATTCAGATATGACCTATACACTAGAAGAACTATTAAGGGAAGATAAAGAGTTCGACTGGACAGAAGAGTGCCATATATCATTTAAAAAACTAAAAAGAAAACTAGTCGAAGCACCAATCCTAAGGTTTCCAAACTGGTCGATCAAATTCCATGTTTATATTGATGCATTATGTCTAGCAATAGGAGAAATCCTAACTCAACCATGAGATGCTGGAATGGATTATCCTATAGTTTATAGTAGCAGAAAATTAAACAAGGCTGAAAGAAATTATTCGACAACAGAAACAGAAGCATTAGGAATGGTATCTGCACTACAAAAATATCGCCATTATCTTCTAGCTAACCCACTTATATTCTATACTGGCCATCATGCACTTAAGTACCTTTTCAATAAACCTCTACACCATGGAATGATTTGTCGATGGCTACTTCTATTTCAAGAATTCGAATTCGAAGTTGTTGTCAGACCAGGTAAGTTAAATGTCGGTCCCGACCATTTATCCCAAATCGACATGGGAGAGGAACTGACAGGAGTCAAAGATGACATACCAGATGCACATCTATTTCAGATAGAATCAGTCCCAGCAGGGTTAGAGGAAATAGCTCAATTCTTAGAAGATGGACAAGCACCAGAAGGAATGAGTACAAAGAAGAAACAAATCCTAGCTATGAAGGTTGCACCATACAGTCTTATAAATGGATTTATTAACGAAATGGGATTAGATGACATCCTCATAAGGTGTGTACTGGAACATGAAAGAGACAACATTATGCATGAAGCACATTATGGACCTACAGGAGGATATTTCCAAGCAAACACAACTACAAATAAAATCCAACAATTAGGGTTATGGTTGCCGACACTTTACAAAGATTGCAAAAATTTTGTAAGTCAATGTGACAGATGTCAATGACTAGGTCGACCCCTGCCTAGCATAGAAATGCCTTTGATATCAGTAAACCCAATTTTGACATTTGAAATTGGGCCATATATTTCATAGGACCATTTTCTATACCAGCAAAAAGGACAGGTGCAAGGTATATCTTAACTACAGTCGAATATGTGACCAAATGGGCAGAGACAGAACCTGTTGACACATGTTCCAGTGAGATAGCTGCTAAGTTCATCTATGAGAATATCATTACCAGGTTTGGATGTCCATCAACCTTGATCAGTGATCAGGGAACACATTTTATCAATAAAACTATCAAAGACCTAACTGACCAGTTCCAAATCGACCATCGTTAGAGTACAACATACCATCCTCAGTCGAATGGAGCAATTGAAGCATTTAACAAAACATTAACAAAAGGTTTAACAAAAATATGTAATTATGATAAGGATGACTGGGATGAGAATATACCTGCAGTACTATGGGCATACAGAACAACATATAAATGCTCAACTGACCAAACCCCCTTTCGTCTAGTTTATGGACCAAAAGCAGTAGTTCCACTACACTTCCGACAACAGACACCTATTATTGCAGAAATCTTACATGTCAATGTCAAAAAAGGAAGAAAGGACTGACTATTGCAAATAAGTAAACTAGAAGAACATCGACTACTCGCGATGCAACATCAAGAAATCCAAAAACAACAACAAAAAACATGGCATGACAGAAACATCAAGAACAAAAACTTGTCGGTAGGAGACCTTGCTTTACTATACAATAGTCAAGTAAAAGGAAAAACTAAAAATTTACATATAGAATGGATGTGACCCTACATTGTGGAAGAGATACATACCAACGGATCAGTCCGATTAAGGATGTTACAAGGCATAGTATTTTGGAAACTCGTTAATGGAGCCCGACTAAAACACTACAGAAACTAAAAATAAAAATATTGAATATATATATATATATATATATATATATATATATATATATACATATAATTACAATAACCATTAGACAAAAATTATAAAAATCTACAAAACCCAAAAAGCAAAATAATATTGTTATATGCAGAAAAATATGACAGGAAATCACCACTTCGACAACCAACATCATGCCCATAGACATAAAAACATCGACCATTTTCACAACTGACATCGACTGACAACCTCGATAGTCCCATCGCGCATTCATGACCTCGAGCACCGAAACCAATTCACCATTAACGCACACTCAAGTGTTCTAGCTAGAACATCAAGTTTGCCATTAATACATACATCGACAAGAACATCCAATGCGCCCCCTATAAATAATGGACCACCAAAGGTTCATTCACCACAAATCAAATAGAGAGAGCATCAGAGCAACTAGAGGACTGAAAGGAAAAAGCACCTTAGTGAAATCGACTACCAAATCGACAAAATGGCACCCAAATAGACTAGAGCCTCAGCCAAAGCCAAGGAATTACAGACTGCAGAAACACCTTTAGTTAGGAGGCTAAAGAACATTAAGAATGCTAAGGTACAGGAGGGTTCATGGAAAAAATTGTGGACTGAGGTAAAAGAGTGGGCTTACGTCGACAAGAATCTGACTCAAGCTACCGAGAAAATACAATACAATACCATCTTCAACTATGTCAATGCACCTCTTATGGCCAGCTTCGGTGGCACAAAAGAAACAACCGTCAAGTTTATCATAAGCCAGTACCACAACGACCAATTTTACTTCAACCAACCGGTCGACATCTCTGGAGAAGTCATCTTCAAGCTAACAGGTCTCTCAAACAAAAGAGACCCAGTACCAATCGGTATCAAAGAGGGACTAGTCAAAGAATTAACCGGGTCACCATCGGGAAAAAACTCAAAAGGGTTGATGATCAGCCAAATCACAACCTGTACGCCACAGATCGTGGCCAAAATAATAGCCATCACACTCACCCTGACAGGTTGAGGAAGCGACTTGATTTAGATATGCCAGAAGTATTCGACACCATTGCGACTAATGGAAATATCTACATATGGGTTGGTATGTTGCTGAAATGGTCAAAACCATTTGTGAAAGATGCCAAGAGATGGGAGGAATCATCAGGTTCCCATCCCTTATCTTATGGATAGTCATGTATTCGATTTTCCCCAAAGGACACAAAAGTTTTCAAGAACCGAAAAAATTCCACATGTGGAGATTCAAAGCCTTCTCCTAGATTGGATCATTGAAGGAACTTGCAGACAGACAAGTACTGTTGGAAAACTGGCTCCAACAGCTAAAAGTTCGCACGACTAGATGGAGGGTGCCTCAAAACATCTGATGAATTCTACCTAAAAATTCCCACATCCAGTTAGAGCTCGACCGTACTTCGGTGTGGTACATGTAGGATGTTAAATCAAATGCAAAGGCCCTTAATTATTATCCATCGATCGAATAGATATTTCGGGAGTTGTCTTGACAAGCCGGAACAAAAATACCAATACCAGGGAAAGCCAAGGAAATCAAATTCTAAATCGAGGAGCCATTAATAGACCAGGAGAAAGAATAGGATTATGAGATGAACCTCTACATCAGTACCTTTGTGTCAGAGGAGACACCGGTCAAACACACTGGCCAACTTTAAATCATCATCAAACCTCTGATAGCATAGAGGGCAGAACCACAGACAGAAGAAACACATTCAGATCACTAGGAAATCCTTCTGGATGATGAAAGTCTCATCTCGATCAAGGAGCCAAGGGGAGAAATAGAAGCAGACAACCCATTATATATCCGATAGAGATTTCAACAATCTATCCTCTGGCTCTTCTAACTCATCTTCTTCTCGAGTCTATCTATCCTCAAATTCCTCATCATTGTGGTTGATTATTTTTCCTACATATCCTCACCATTGCAACTCCTTCATGGACACTAACTCATTCTTTAACATCCTTATCGTTTGGACACATTCTTCAAAGGTTTCATGGTCAATGGCGACTCGTGTGCCTCTGTGTTATCTCCTTCCATGAACAGTAACACCTCTTTGAGCCATATCTACACTCAAACACTCAAATCAACACTCCCACTTGTTAGATTTTTATCAATTAGACATTATGATCTTAGGATCTTATTTGAGAGAATAACATGGACAACAATCAATCACAAGAGACAATCACAAGAGATAATAGACACAAAGATTTTCCTTAGGGAAACCATAAAGGATAAAACCATGCAACTTCCTCAGAGATATAATGAGCACCAATGGAGCAGTAAAACCCAAAGAAAATAAGATGATCTTCAACAGTTGTTCTCTCTCTTATCCCAGCTCCTTCTCTCTCACTCATGCACTGCAACTGAGTGTGAGTGATTGTGTGATAAATAGAGAGGCTCACTCTCTATTTTTACCAATTCCCAACTTGAAAAATACTTACCAAGGCTGACTTCTCTAGGAGAGTCTAATAACCCTAGTGCCCCACAACTACGGGGACTTTAACCCTTGATCAACAAGGAGGGTTATCCTCTATGAATTTACATGAATTGTTTACATTACTGGTTCTCCCAATAGGAACATCAAGGGCTAATAAAATACAATATATGAAATACATAAGTGAATACATTTTGAAGTTACAAATACATCAACACTCCCTCTTAACTAGGAAGGTATTCTCTTGACACAATTCATTAGTACAAGTATTCTTGTCTAGATTATCATTAAACCTGGATCATCATCAAAGCTAGATCATCACTGGATCATCATCAAAGCTGGATCATCACTAGCTCATCATCATCACTGCTTCGCTATCTAGATAAATTGGTGCTATCTCTCAATTCTTCTCGTCATAGGAATTTATACAAAGCTAACCCTTTTTCATGTTGGTTGTAGGCCTATCCTCCATGTAGGTCTTCATATTCTTCAACACTCATATCCGACCATGGGAGGCCCAGCCTACCACCATGTTGGAAAGGCCCACCCAACACTTACATCTGAACATGGGAGGAACACATCTAACATCCATGTAAAAATGGCACGCCCAACACTCACATCTTACCATGGGAGGCCCAGCCTACCACCATGTCAAAAATTCCCAGCACTCACATCTTACCATGGGAGGACCAGCTTGCCACCATGTCAGAAAGGCTCGTCCAACACTTATATCTAACCATAGGAGTCCCACCCTGCCACCATGTCAGAAATGACCAGCACTCACATCCGACCATGGGAGGCCCGGCCTACCACCATGTCAAAAAGGCTCAGCACTCCCATCCTACCATGGGAGGCCCAGCCTGCTACCATGTCAGAAAGGATCGACACTTATATCTGACCATGGGAGGCCCAACCTGCCACCATGTCAAAAAGGCTCTGCACTTACATCTGACCATGGGAGGCCCAGCCTGCCACCATGTTAGAAAGGCTCTGCACTTACATCTGACCATGGGAGGCCCAGCCTACCACCATGTCAGAATGGATCTGCACTTACATCTGACCATGGGAGGCCCAGCCTACCACCATGTTAGAATGGTTCACGTACTCATCACTTCCTCTTGGAGGGAACCTTGATCTGGAGAACACCAAGCTTCTCCTTGAAGTACTCAAACTTCAATCTGGCCAATGGCTTGGTCAATACATTAGCTATCTGTTCATTTGTCACATCATACTAGAGCTTCACTACTCCTCTCTATACCATATCTCTAATATAGTGATATTTTATCTCGATATGCTTTGACTTGTCATGGAACATCGGGTTCTCCGACAAATTCACACAACTCTGGTTGTCGCAATATATACAAGTAGCATCCAACTAGAGATCAAACAAATTAGATAGTATCTTCCTCAGCCACACTACCTCACAACTAGCCAAACAATCTGTGACATAGTCTGCTTTGGCTGTACTCAGTGCCACGCAGGGTTGCTTCCTTCTAAACCAAGAGATCACGCCTGATCCCACACTGAAGCATCACCCTGAAGTTCTCTTCATATCAATGGCACTTCCTGGCCAATTTGAATCAACATAACCTTCCAAGTTAATCTTCTGATTATCCTCATACCTAAGCCCATAATCAACTGTACCCTTCAGGTACCTCAGAATATGCTTTGCAGCAATTAGGTGAACATGTCTATGATCTGTCAGGAACTGGCTCAATGTGTTCACAACAAAGAAAATATCTGGTCTCGTATTCATCAGGTACATCAAGGACCCAATCAGATAAAGATACATCGTAGCATCAACCGACTTTGATGAAGCATCACTCAATATCTTCAGGTTCAATGCCATAGGTGTGGTCATGACCTTACATTCCATCATCCTAAACCTCTTCAGGATCTCTACTGCATACTTCCCTTGTCCCAGGGAGATTCCATTTGCATTTTGCCACACCTCCATGCCTAGAAAGTAGTGCATCATACCCAAGTCCTGCATCTTGAACTCAGCAGCAAGGTTCCTCTTTGTATCAGCAATCAAGCCATCCTCACCTGTTACAAATAGGTCATATACATACAATAGGAGTATCACTAGGCTTCCCTTCCTCAACATTGTAGTAAAGGTTGGAATCCGCTTTACTCTTGGTAAATCCAAAACTAGTCAGGAAGCTGTTAATTCTGTCATACCATGTCCTGGGTGCCTGTTTCAAACCATACAGGGCTTTCTTGAATTTATAGACATGAGTTTCCCTGTCATGTGTGTCAAAACCAAGTGGCTTCTCCACATACACTTCCTCTTCCACTACACCATTCAAGAAAGCAGTCTTGACATCCATCTGGTGTATTTTCCATTTCATTACTGTAGCCAGAGAAAGTACTGATATGATGGAACTATATCTAGCTACAGGTGCAAAATTTTACTCATAATCTATTCCTTATTTCTAGGAGAAGACATGAGCCACAAATATTGCTTTATATTTCTCTATGCTGCCATCTGCAACATGCTTGATCTTGAAGATCCACTTGGAAGTCACAATAGACTTCCCTTCTGGTCTTGGAACAACATCCCAAACATCATTCTTCATGATCAACTAATACTCCTCGATCATAGCATCCTTCCATTCTTTCTTCTCTATCACTTCTTCATAGTTGGAAGGTTCTTTATCAATGATGTCACATAATAGGGCTACATATCTGGAGTAGGACCTATTTCTCTTCCTCTCTCTGTGCATCTCTTCTAGAGCCCCATATATTTCTGCACCTTGGATAGCCTCTTGTACCCATGCAGGTTTCCTCTTGTGAGGATTCTTCTCCTGGGGTGGATCTATAGGTTCCTGGGGTTCTTCAATTTCTCGATATTCTTCTTGAGTTGCATCGTTCATAGTTGTATCTTGAATTCTGGGTACTTCTGTTTCTTCAGGGTCTTCAACAAGTCTCTTTCTAGATTTGATGTAAGTTGATTCTTTGTCAAATGTTACATCCCTACTGATTTCGATCTTCTTGAATCCTAGGAAATATATTCTATAAGCCTTTGAGCTTTCACTATATCCCACAAATATACCCTTATTTCCTTAAGGATCTAACTTTTTCCTCTTTTCTTTTGGAATGTGTATGTACACTGGACAACCAAATATTCTGAGATGTCTAACTTATGGTTTCTTTCCGGAGAATACTTCTTCAGGTGTCTTGTTCTCAAGTACTCTATGCTGAGTAAATTTATGTACATACACAACTATTCTAGCAGCTTCTGCCCATAGATGCATGGGAAGATGTTGATCATGAAGCATTTCCCTTGCAACTTCCATGATCGTTCTATTCTTCCTTTCTGCAACCCCATTCTATTGTGGATTATATGGAGTGGTCAACTCCCTCTTAATCCCTGATTCTATACATAATTCGTTGAATTCATTTGATGTGAATTCTCTGCCATTATCTAATCGAAAGGTATTGATTTTATTTTTTGTGTGGTTCTCGATCAAGGCTTTGAATTCCTTGAACTTACTGAATGCTTCATCTTTGTTATTCAAGAATTATATCCATGTCTTCCTAGAAAAATAATCAATGAAAGAAACATAGTATACATACCCACTTAATGAACTAGATGACATCAGACCGCATACATCGGAGTAGATGATTTCCAAGGTTTCTTTTGCCTTGCTCTCACTACTTGGAAATGTCTTCTTTGTGTTCTTTCCTTTTGCACATCCTTTGCAAACTCCTTCATGCTTTGCCTATATTTCTGGAAGACCTTCAACAACTTTTCTTGCAATTGGTAGTGCTTTATAGTGCACATGTGCAAGCCTTTTGTGCCAAAGTTCATTTGGCTCTACTGAGTCATGAACCAAGGCTTGTTCTGGTTGGCCCTTTAGCTTGTATAATCCTCCCTCTTTCTCTCCAATCACAACTGCATCATCTATAGTCTTTCCCTTTGGACACATAAGAACTTGACCATCTACAAATGCAACCCTCATGCCTTTTGCATCCAATGTAGAGATGGAGAGGAGGTTCTTTGTCACATGCCCCAATTTGCAAAACATTTTATGTTTTAAGAAACATTATATTATATTTTATTTTAAAGTTTGTAATTAATGACCAAGTGGGGCAAGGATAATTGAATGTAATTGCTGAATATTTTATTAATAAATAAATGAAAGATGAGAAAACAGCTTAGGGAGGCTGTTAAATGAGTGTTTTACTGGTCACTTGGTGGAGTAGGATGGGTTGAGAGCAGATTGACAATTGGCAGCATCCTCAAACTACTTCTAGCTGTTGCAGGTGGCAACTTCCCTATTTTTGTGGTCATGTTCCCCAAGAAAGTGGAACAAGAGTAGGTGGCTCATTAAGTGAAAACTAACTGAAAATACCTACGCATGCTAATAAAAATTCCCATTGAATATCGCTGAGGCTTATCATTCTTGACTTGTGAACATTCTGAGTGAATGAAGTGCATAATAAAATTCGATGGAGGGGACTAGCTGAAGTATGTTTCAAGTGGAAAAGTGATGAAGACCTGAACTAGTGTAGCTATTTTAAGTTGAGTTCATACTGCTACAAGTAGAACCAACTTAGTACTGAACACTCAATGGAGTTGCAAAGGATTACTAAACTACATCTCTCACCCAGTAATTCTACTAGGTGGAACAGGAGACAAGCTCGGGGGTCCTGAGAATTGTAGTCTAGCTTTTCTCTAGGAGTTGGTTGGGAGGAACAGTTTCCTTAAGCTGTTGTCACCTCATCTACTTTTCCAGGTTCTACTTGATTTATCTAGCTATTTAAACTGTTTATTGTTATTTGGAAATCTTGAGTTAAGAAATGAAATGTTATGTTTATGTTCTGTTGTTGCTAGGGTTTTAAAAGAAATACTTTCACTCTTAAAAGATTGTGAAATTACTGGATTAAATAGATTTGGGTAAATGATTAGAACTTAGATTTTATCTAATCGATAGAAAGAAAATACCTAACTGTATTTTTCCACACCTTTTATAAAGGTAGTAATCTAGTGCAGTAGGCTAGATTAACTTCAGATAAAGAAAATGAATAAAGTATAAGTGAATGTGATTTATTACTTTCCATAGTTTTTCCTAAGAGTTATTCAGTTGTATGCTTTTTCTTTCTATTTAGAAGATTTACTTAGGTTAAGTATTCTATAATGAAATATACAAATCCGTCTCTAGGAAATATTTTTAAAATATAAATATACTTAGTTAGTGTATTAAATGTCACAGTAGACAGGTTAATTACTATAATAATTAACAAACATTTTAAGAATATAAATTAAATAGGTAGGAAACAGTAAATAATACTAGATAATTAATGTGATATTTCATCTAAGTAACATAAAAATCAGAATAACATTATATTCAAATAATAACAATGCATTTAAACTAAGAAAAAATTTAGGGTTTTATAAGTAAACCTAATTACAAGAAACTGTAAATTTGAAATAACATTACCACCTCTTTCACTAAGAGAGGAGTTGATCTCTAAATTATAAAATGAATTAAAGTCTACTTACTGTGTTTATATAACCATAAGAATGAAGTAAAAGAATATAGGAAAATTGATACATCCTTCCCAAGGAACAATATTAAAAACTGTTTGAATAGTTATACACAACATGTGATTAAAAACACATTAATATATTTTTCCAAACAAGAAACAATAAATATACCGAAGATATGATTAAATTTTCTTTTAACCATTACTAGCAATAAGAACCAAGTTACGATTTAAAAACCTAATGTCAAAACCCTTAAGATACAATTTACACATAAAACAAAATAAATAGTAATTTACTTAACCACAAACCTTTGGTAGGTTAATTGCAACAAGAAATAATTAAAATAACCAAATTACTACAAGTCTTACTTCTTCATTTTAAAATCACAATATATATATATTATCAAAACATAAATATAGTCAACAATCTTCGAGCTTATCCAAGCTATAAGTAACAGTTAAACCCAAAAACTGAATCATATCAGTTATAGCCCTATGGCCTTTTACATCACAGAGTCAAGGCTGAAAAGCCTGTTCCAAAAACAACATAACTTTAAACAAAATATACAACTAAGAAGGCATTTGTATCGGATATGAAATCCCTAAGCCTCCATTTCTAAAACAGTTACCAGGGCTTCAATAAAATGAACCAAACATCAAGTATCGGCCCTTGGGATTTCCAAAATTTTACAACACAGTACATCACGCCAGAGCTGAAAACCAACAAAAAACCAACGAACTCAATCAACTAAAAATCAACACCATACACCACGGCAGGAGAAACCTTAGTGAGACTGAGGCTTTCCAGGGTTATGCACAGCTTGGAATCTGGGCAGAGTGGTCTTTGACAGATGTGAGAACCTCTCTGTAGAAGTGAAGCACCTGCACATTGAAGTCAAACAAATATAAAAACTCAAAAGAATAACTACTGGTGTATAATGAAATATTTAACTTTGTTTAAAGACAGAAAAATGAGGTATTTTACCTGCATTATAGATTTATCGACCCTATAGAAGTATGATTACAAACCCTAGCCACCATTAAAAGACAATGAGCTTCACAGAAGAAAAACACGGCTCACAGAGATTAGATCTGCATCCTAAATCCCACGACGGAGCATAGTCAATGCCACTCTATGGAATGGGCTGCGAAGACATCTGACTTTTACACCTCTACACACAGAAGAAGAAGGCTATTGGCAGGAAGATTGACATAGTGGAGGGACAAACAGGCTGAGCAGCCATGAGCCCGCGACCCCTCTTCCAAAGAAAGGTAAAATTTTAGGTAAAAGCGAGATTTTAGTGTTTAGAGAAATTTATATNGGAGTGACAAACAGGCTGAGCAGCCATGAGCCCGCGACCCCTCTTCCAAAGAAAGGTAAAATTTTAGGTAAAAGCGAGATTTTAGTGTTTAGAGAAATTTATATGGCAAAAACTCCAAGGTCAAAACCCTATCAAATGAGCATCGACCACGTAGCTCCAAAATTATTTTCAAAGGATGGGTTTGGTATTATAGTTCGAAACTCCTTGTTGCAGCTTGCACATAATGGTGTATAGAAAGAATTAATACCATATTATATTTCATGTCATGGTTTTGTTATCTTTTATTATGGTTTTTGCTTGTTTTATCCTTAGTAAATAACATGGGAGGTAGTAGTTAAACTAGGGTCTTAGTATAAGCTAAAACCATTGAGATGGTATAGGAAAACTTATGCTATTCATTGTTTTTCATATAATAAACGATGTTGTGTAATCGGTTTTAGGAAGACACAAAATGAAGAAGGGAATCATTTATATGTAAATACTTGTAACTATAGAAGATACCTTGCTAGGATGTTAGTCTAGGTATTAAACTATGGATACTAGTATATGATTTAATCAATAATACCCTTATGAGATGAGAAAATCATACAAGGGATAATAGTATAGACCTCTTTGAAGAATAATTCTTTTTCCTTAAAATAAAAAGGGTAATAACACTATAGTTTAAAGAAAAACATTTGGTATCAAGGCATCTCAAATTTGGTAAGTATTAGAGTAGTTATAAACTATCCTATATACTAAGTACTAGTTTTCATGTGTGTTTATTAGTCAAAGTATTTTATGACTTCAATTGGATCATAGATCTTCTAGGTTACTGTAACTCATTATTTGTAGAAATAAATCTATTTCACAAGATGCATCTACTGGAATTACATACAAGTTTTAAACTGAAAATAGCACGATGAAAGTTAAATGAACAAGTTCTGTGATGGTAAGAGTAACTAAGATAAATCCAGTTTATTAAACTACTATTATTACTATCAATTATGAAGATTGTAAACAATAAAGATCAATGATACTTCTTACATTGCTCAAGCTGTAAAACAAGTAATTTAACTAGCAATTTATTCTATGCTAGTGGAGATGATAACCTTGATCTGGAAAATTGGTAACAAACTTCTTACCTATAAAAGACCTGTAACAGAAGCATCACTTCACTGCATTAGCTATAAGCTAAGTAAGCCTCGATCTCAACTGTAGTTCTTTCCTACTTGTCATAAGACAGTAAAACAAACTTAGTGCTAGAATTTTAAACATATGTTTTATTCTTGTTATATCAAACTGTAATTCAATTCCCTAAACATGGAATTATGAAAACAAACTAGTAAGTATACAAAACTAGAGTCTTACAAAATAGTCAGTTCTAATTTATTACAGATTAAAGTAACCATTAGCAATTAATTATTTCCTAGGAAATGATGACTGCAAATATTTTATGTACATGAAAATTTTTAAAATTTTATGAATTATTGGAGTATTACATGTGGTATCAGAGCACAAGGTTCAGACACTAGGCCTGAATGTGTCTCAACTTGCATAGATAAATAGTAGTTTTGAAAACATGCATACTGATTATTACTTTTCTTTTGAAATATATTTCCAGAGAATTTTTCTGAGTTAAACTACAGCTATGGAAATATTGGAGGAATATGCGGATGAGGAGTCCCCATTTACTGAACGAAGTAATTTTAAAAGAGAACCTATACAAGAAAAAATAACTAATAACTCTTCTGAATTATTACAAATGGTTAAAGAACTAAGAACATAGATGGAAACAATCAAAAAGGAAAATGAGATAATTTTGAGAGCTCAGGAGGAGCTGAATTAGATTTTAATAAAAAAATTTCAGAATGAAGAAAAAGATAAACGAACAGAATTTGAAGATATGCCTTACCAACATAAAAATAAAAAGTCTAAACAGTCTAAAATCGAAAGCAGCTCATCCTCTGAGATTTATGGCAATCTACATAAGAAGAATTATCAGTATACTAGTGATAGTAGTGAAGATAATCATCAGACAAGAAAGAGAAAATTTAAACCTTATGAAGAAATTTCAGGAGAATTTAAGAAAATAAAACCACCAACCTTTAATGGTGAAATTGGGAAAGGAGAAGAGGTTGAATCATGGCTTTCTGGGATGAAGAAATATTTTCAAATTTATAATTATTCTAATTACCTAAAAGCAAGAATGGCCATTTACAACCTCATAGGGAAGGCATATATTTGGTGGCAAGACCTAAAACGAGTAAAAGGCATTAGGGAGAAGAAAATTAACTGGAGTACGTTTAAGAAATATTTTAAGAAGAAATTATTGTCATAACAGTACTATGAAGAGTGGGCTAAGGAATTTTATGAACTAAAGGTGGGAACAATGAACATGAAAGAACTAAACAGTAAATTTTTAAGTCTGCTTCGATATGTGCCTTACATTGTGGATGAGAAGCATAAGGTACATCAGTTTCTAAGTTGTTTACCCTTCCATATAAAAGATAGAATTGAATATGACAATCCAAAAACCTTAGAAGAAGAGATGAGAAAAGCAAATTTTTGTTATGAGCAGAATCACAAAAAGGAAATTATGTTAAATTGGAAGGCTAAAAGATCTAATAATTTTGAACAGAGACGGAAAATATTCGTACATAACCGTAATTTTAAGAAAAAACACCACACGAAATTTTTCTAATAAAAATTTCCAAGGGAATAAAGGTTATTCACAGTTAAATCCAAATGGCCAAAGAAATAAAGAACCTGTTAATAATCACAGTAATTACACCAAGAATAATGAACGAAAAGAACCAGTAAAATGTTGGGAATGTAATGGTCCTCATTATGCATCAGTTTTCCCCAACCGGAAGAATACTGTTAGCAACATACATACGGTGCAGGAGGAGAAGACTATTGGTGATCTAGCAAGGACAATGCCGAGGATCAATGCAGCACTGGAAAATAGGTAGGTAGACTATCAAACTTCCATGGTGGAAGTGGAAGGTAAGCTGAATCAAACACTTATATCTATTTTAATTGATCCAGGGGCTAGCTTAAGTTATATTTCTCCTGATTTAGTAGAAAAATGCAAGTTATCGGTAGAAGTTTGCAAAGACATGGTTAGTCCAACAAGCTATTGGCACAAAAAGAAAAGTTATTAGTTTTGTTAAGAATAGTACTATAAAAAGGGATCAGTTTGAAACCTCTGTTAAGATTAATGTACTACCTTTAGGTTCTTATGATATGTTAATTGGTATGGACCGGTCATAATAGCATAGGGTATAGCTGAACTATTTCGATGAAAATTTTACTTGCATAAATAATGATGGAGAAACAGTGAATGTAAGAGGAATTCCTAGGAAAATAGCTATAAGGCAGATCTCTGCTTTGCAATTAAAGAGAGTTTTTTGAAAGGGTTGTAAATCATTTGTTGTAACATTAATTAATGAATAAAATACTAATAACGAAGATAAATTAAAAATGGAAGACATTCTGATCCTTAGGGGGTATTTAGATGTATTTTCGAAAGAAATTCCAGTACTGCCTCCAAAGAGGGAGTTAGACTTCACTATTGAGCTGGTACCTGGTGCAGTGCCCAGCTCAAAAGCCCCTTATCGGATGAATATATTGGAATTAAATGAGTTAAAATCCCAGTTAGAAGAGCTTATTGATACAAAATATATCAGACCCAGGGTGTCTCCTTAGGGAGAACTTGCTATTTTTCATTAAAAATAAAGACGGTACTCTACGTTTATGTATTGATTACCGTCAACGTAATAAAATGACCATTAAAAACAAATATTTGTTGCCTCACATAAATGATCTGTTTGATCAGCTACACGGAGGGACTGTATTTTCGAAGATTGATTTACAATCTAGTTACCACCAGGTCCGAATCAAAGATGAAGATATTTTTAAAACAACTTTTAGGATGGGGTATGGCCACTATGATTTTGTTTTTATGCCATTTGGGGTTACTAATACCCCGACTGTCTTCATGTGTCTGATGAATAATGTAATGCATAAGTACCTTGATAAATTCATGGTCGTATTCATTGACGACATTTTAATTTATTCAAAGTCTGAAGAAGAACATGAAGAGCACTTAAAAATTATTTTACAAGAATTATGAGAACATCAACTCTATGCAAAATTCAGTAAATGTGATTTCTTTAAGGATAAAATACAGTACCTGGGTCATGTAGTGACTAAAGAAGGGATCTCAGTGGATCCAGAAAAGATAAAGGCAATTGAGGAATGCCCAGTCCCAAAAGACGTAACTAACGCATGATCATTCATGGGGATTACTGGCTATTATCGAAGAGTTTTCAAGAATTTCAAATCCCATAACTTCTTTATAGAAGAAAGGGAAGAAATTCGAGTGGAGTCAAAAGTGTGAAGATAGTTTTAAAAAGTTAAAAACATTATTAACCACTGCACCAATCTTAAGAATTGCTGATCCTAATAAAGACTTTATAGTATGTATTGACGCATGCAATGACGGTTTAGGTGGAGTTTTAACTCAAGAAGGACACGCCATAGCATATGAGTCTAGGAAACTGAAGATTCAGGAGAAACATTATGCAACCTATGACTTAGAATTGACTGCTGTCATACATGCCTTGAAGATGTGGTGCCATCATTTAATCAGAAGAAATTTTATATTAATGACATATAACAAAGGGTTAAAATATTTATTGGATCAACCTAACTTAAACGCAAGGCAAGATTGGTGGCTAGCTTTCCTTAGCGAGTATGATTTTGAAATCCAACATATTAAGGGAAAAGAAAATAAGGTTGTTGATGCTTTAAGTAGGAATGCAAAGCTAAATTTTGTAGCAGCAATCAACAACTATAAAATATATTTAGAAGAACAACTAGAGGAAGGAGTAAGATTGGATGAAAATGATCTCAAATTACAAGCAAAAGTAAGAGAAAATTTAATTGAAAGTTTAAGTACAGGGTATAGTTTAAACGAAAAAGGATTATTACTATATAAAGATAGACTATATATACCTAATGTACCTAAGATTAAGTTATTTATTTTAAATGAAATTCATAAGACTCCTTACTCAGGACATCCTGGTTATCAAAAGACTATAACCATGTTAAGAAATGATTATTTTTGGCCAAACATGAAAAATGAATTAGCAAAATACATTGCTAAGTGCTTTGAATGTCAGCAAGTAAATACTAAACACCAGCATCCAGCTGGGTTACTTCAGCCCTTACATATTCCTAGCTGAAAGTGGGAGATAATCATCCTTGATTTTATTACAAGACTACCTAGAAATCAAAATTTGAATGAATCAATGATGGTAGTCATTGATAAACTTAGCAAGGTAGCTCATTTTCTACCTGTAAAAAATACTTACAAGGCTGCTAATATTGTTGATATATTTAAAAAAAAAATTCATTTACATGGAATACCGAAAGTAATAATTTTAGACCGAGACCCTAAGTTTACGACAATTTATGGAAGTCTTTATTTAAAGGACTGAATGCTACATTAAATTTTAGTACCTCTTTCCATCGTCAGACAGATGGACAGATTGAAAGAGTGAATCAAGTATTGGAAGACCTGCTCAAAATGTATGTTAAAGAACAACCAGGTAAATGGGAAGATTACTTAAACTTGGTAGAGTTTGCTTACAACAATCACTACCAAGCTTCAACAAGATATAGTCCTTTTGAAATTTTGTATGGAAGGAAGTGTAATACCCCCATGTCATTGAGTAATCCAGTTGACAGGTTAGTATTAGGACCTAAACTATTAAAAGATATGGAGTTAATTGTGAAACATGTGCAAGGTAACGTGAAAGTTGTGCAGGACCGATAGAAAAGTCAAGCAGATCTGAAACAAACTCAAAAGGATTTCCAGGTTGGTGAACATGTATTTATTAAGGTGAGGCCTAAAAAGAGTTCTCTGAGATTAGGAAGTTGTGCCAAGTTAGCACCTTGATATTGTGGACCTTTTGAAATATTGTCCAAAATAGGACAATTGGCATATCAATTCGATTTACTGCCAAATCTGAAGGTTCATAATGTTTATGATATTTCTGTGTTAATATGTACATGATGCTACTCATGGTATAAACTGGAACATTTGATGTCCAGGTGGAACCCAAAGGATATTTTCTAGTGGAACCGGATCATCTCCTCGAAAGGAGGGAGATTTTGCTTCAGAATCATACCATTGGTTAGGTGAAGGTGCAATGGAAGCACCTTAGTCCAAAATAAGCCACCCGGGAATTGGAGAGTCATATGCGGAATGCATATCCAATTCTATTCCAGGGTAATTCTAAGGATGAAGAATAAATAACATCGAGGATGATGTTATAGTTTAAGGGGGTGTGTATGTCACATGTCCTAATTTGCAAAACATTTTATGTTTTAAGACACATTATGTTATATTTTATTTTAAAGTTTGTAATTAATGACCAAGTGGGGTCAAGGATAATTGAATGTAATTGTTGAATATTTTATTAAAGATGAGACAACATCTTAGGGAAGCTGTTAAATGAGTGTTTTGCTGGTCACTTGGTGGAGTAGGATGGGTTGAGAGAAGATTGACACTTGGCTGCATCCTCAAACTACTTCTAGCTATTGCAGGTGGCAACTTCCCTATTTTTGTGGTCATGTTCCCCAAGAAAGTGGAACAAGAGCAGGTGTCTCATTAAGTGAAAACTGACCGTAAAGATATAGGCATGCTAATAAAACTTCCCATTGAATATCACTGAGGATTCTCATTCTTGACTTGTGAACATTCTGAGTGAGTGAAGTGCACAAGAAAATTTGATGGAGGGGACTAGCTGAAGTATGTTTTGAGTGGAAAAGTGCTGAAGACCTAAACTAGTGCAACTGTTTTAACTTGAGTTCATACTGTTGCAAGTAGAACTGACTTACTTTTGAACACTCAGTCGAGTTGTAGAGGATTACTAATCTACATCTCTCACCCAGTACTTCTACCAAGTGGACCAAGAGACAAGCTCGGGCGTCCTGAGAATTGCAGTCCAACTTTTCTCCAGGAGTTGGTTGGGAGGAACATGTTCCTTAAGCTGTTGTCACCTCATCTACTTTTCCAGGTTCTACTTGATTTTATCTAGCTATCTAAATTGTTTATTGTTATCTGGAAATATTGAGTTAAGCCATGAAATTTTATGTTTCTATTCTGTTGCTGCTAGGGTTAGTTAAAAGAAACACTTTCACTGTTAAAATATTGTGAAATTACTGGATTAAATAGATTTGGGTAAATAATTAGAACATATAGTTTATCTAATAGATAGAAAGAAATTACCTAACTATATTTTTCCACACCTTTTGTAAAGGTAGTACTCTAGTATAGTAGGCTAGATTAACTTCAGATAAAGAAAATGAATAAAGTATAAGTGAATGTGATTTATTACTTTCCATAGTTTTTCCTAAAAGTTATTCAGCTGTATGTTTTTTCTTTCTATTTAGAAGTTTTACTTAGGTTAAGTACTCTGTAATGAAATAGACAAATCTGTCTCTAGGAAATATTTTTAGAATATAAATATACTTAGTTAGTGTATTAAATGTCACAGTAGACAAGTTAACTACTATAATAATTAACAGACATTTTAAGAACAAAACTTAAATAGGTAGGAAACAATAAATAATACTAGAAAATTACTGTGATATTTCATCTAAGTAACCTAAAAATCAGAATAACATTATATTCAAATAATAAAAATGCATTTAAAGTAAGAAACAAATGTAGGGTTTAATAAGTAAACCTAATTACAAGAAATTGTAAATTTGAAATAACATTACCACCTCTTTCACTAAAAGAGGAGTTGATCTCTAAATCATAAAACGAATTAAAGTCTACTTACTGTGTTTATATAACCATAAGCATCAAGTAAAAGAATATAGGAAAAATATTACATCCTTCCCAAGGAACAATATTAAAAACTGTTTGAATAATTATACATAGCATGTGATTAAAAACACATTAATATATTTTTCCAAACAAGAAACAATAAAGATACCGAAGATATTATTACATTTTCTTTTAACCATTAATGAAAGTAAGAACCAAGTTACGATTTAAAAACCTACTATCCAAATCCTTAAGATACAATTTACCCATAAAACAAAATAAATAGTAATTTACTTAACCACAAACCTATGATAGGTTAATTCCAACAAGAAATAATTAAAATAACCAAATTACTACAAGTCTTCCCTCTTCATTTTAAAAACACAAAATATATGTATATATTATCAAAACATAAATATAGTCAACAAGCTTCAAGCTTGTCCAAGCTGTATGTAACAGTTAAACCCAAAAACTAAATCATATCAGTTACGGCCCTATGGCCTTTTACAACACAGAGTCATGGCTTAAAAGCCTGTTCTATAAAAAACATAACTATAAACAAAATCCATGAATGAGAAGGCAATTGTCTCGGCTATGAAATCCCTAAGCCTCCATTTCTAGAAAAACCACTAGGGATTCAATAAACTAAACCAAACATCAAGTATCAATCCTTGGCCTTTCCAAAATTTTACAACATAGTACATCACGTCCGAGCTGAAAACCTACAAAAAACCAATGAACTCCATCAACTAAAAATCAACACCATACACCACGGCAGGAGAAACCTCAACGAGATCGAGGCTTACCAGGGTTATGCGCAACTTGGAATCTGGGCAGAGTGGTCTTCGATGGATGTTAGCACCTCTTTGTAGAAGTTAAGCACCTACACATTGAAGACAAACAAATATAAAAACTCAAAAGAATAACAACTGGTGTATAATGAAATATTTAACTTTGTTTAAAGATAGAAAAATGAGGTATTTTACCTACATTATAGATTTATCGACCCTGTATAAGTATGAATACAAACCCTAGCCACCATTCAAAGACAATGAGATTCACAGAAGAAAAGCATGGCTCACAGAGTTTAGATCTGAGTCCCAAACCCCACAATGAAGTAGAGTCAATGCCACTCTATAGAATGGGCTGCAAAGACATCTGACTTTTACGCCTCTACACGCAGAAGAAGAAGGCTATTGGTAGGAAGATTGACACAGTGGAGTGACAAACAGGCTGAGCGGCCATGAGCCAATGGCCCCTCTTCCAGAGCAAGGTAAACGTTTAGGTAAAAGTGAGATTTTAGGGTTTAGAGAAATTTATATGGAAAAAACTCCAAGGTCAAAACCCTATCAAATGAGCATCGACCACGTAGCTCCAAATTTATTTGCAAAGGATGGGTTTCATATTATAGTTTAAAACTCCTTGTTGCAGCCTGCACATAATGGTGTATAAAAAGAATTAATACCATATTATATTTCATGTCATGGTTTTGTTATCTTTTATTATGGTTTTATGCTTGTTTTATCCTTAGTAAATAACATGGGAGGTAGTAGTTAAACTAGGGTCTTAGTATAAGCTAAAACCATTAAGATGGTAAGGGAAAACTTATGCTATTCATTGTTTTTCATATAATAAAAAATGTTGTGTAATCGATTTTAGGAAGATACAAAATGAAGAAGGGAATCATTTATATGTAAATACTTGTAACTATAGAAGATACCTTTCTAGGACGTTAAACTAGGTATTAAACTATGGATACTAGTATATGATTTAATCAATAATACCCTTATGAGATGAGAAAATCATACAAGGGATAATAGGATAGACCTCTTTGAAGAATAATTCTTTTTCCTTAAAATAAAAGGGTAATAACACTATAGTTTAAAGAAAAACATTTGGTATCAAGGCATCTCAAATTTGGAAAGTATTAGAGTAGTTATAAACTATCCTATATACTAAGTACTAGTTTTCATGTGTGTTTATTAGTCAAAGTATTTTATGCCTTCAATTGGATCATAGATCTTCTAGGTTACTGTAACTCATTATTTGTAGAAAGAAGTCTATTTCACAAGATGCATCTACTAGAATTACATACAAGTTTTAAACTAAAAATAGCAATATGAAAGTTAAATGAACAAGTTATGTGATGGTAAGAGTAACTGAGCTAAATCTAGTTTATTAAAATACTGTTATTACTATCAATTATGAAGATTGTAAGCAATAAAGATCAATGATATCTCTTACATTGCTCAAGCTGTAAAACAAATAATTTAGCTAGCAATTTATTCTATGCTAGTGGAGATGATAATCTCGATCTGGAAAACTGGTAACAAACTTCTTACCTGTAAAGGACCTGTAACAGAAGCATCACATCATTGCATTAGCTATAAGCTAAGTAAGCCTCGGTGTCAACTGAATTTCTTTCCTACTTATCATAAGACAGTAAAACAAACTTAGTGCTAGAAGTTTAAACATATGTTTTATTCCTGTTATATCAAATTGTAATTCAATTCCCTAAACATGGAATTATGAAAACAAATGAGTAAGTATACAAAACTAGAATCTTACAAAATAGTCAGTTCTAATTTAATACAAATTAAAGTAACCGTTAGCAGTTAATTATTTCCTAGGTAATGACGACTGCAAACATTTTATGTTACATGAAATTTTTTAAATTTTTATGAATTTTTGGAGTATTAAATTCTTCTTTAGTCCTAGTACAAACAAGACATCCTTCATTTTCATATACTTTCCAGAGTCTAACTTGGAGGAGGATTCACCACTACCTTTTATTAGATACTGGTAGTCATATACCTTGTGGGGTGATGCATGTTCTGATAATTTCACAAATGATTCTTTGAATCCCATCATATGCTTAGAAGCCCCACTATCGATAAGCCAATCCTTGCTTCCATGTGTGACAATTCCCATGAGGGAAGAAATCAAAACATACTCTTCATCACTTGAAGAATATTCACTTTCTTGTTTGATTCTCTTTCTGGAAGGTTCATCATCCTCTGCAGTGTGAGCATGATGTCTTCTTTTGTTGTCCTTCTTCTTGTGAGAGTTATTCTTATTCTTAATACAATCTCTTGGAAAGTGTCCTCTTTCATCACATGTAAAACATCTGCATTTAGATATGTCTTTGTTAGATTTTCTAGAGTTATCTTTCTAATGAGAATTATTACCTTTGGGATGATGATAGTCCCTCCTGATTTTCTTGGAGTCTATTGTGAGAGCTTGATCTTCACTTCCCATTTTTTCTTCTCGGGCTACTATCTGAGCTTCTTGTGAAAATTCCTCCCACAGTCTACTGAAGGTGACTAGATTTCTTCTAGCATAAATCCCTTGAATGAAAGAGTCCCATGACCTAGGGAGACCATTCAAGGTGGTCATCACAATTTCTTCATTCTCCATCTCTTTATCCACTACTTCAAGTTGTTCTTTGATTTGGGAGACCCTTGTAAAGTATGACTGTATTTTCTCTGCATTCTATATCTTCACATTCTTCAACTGGTTCCTCAAAGTCATCTTTTGGTTTATGTTATTCCCTTCAAATAGCTTGGTCAGGGCATCAAAAATTGCTTTAGGTGTATTTAGGGAGGACACATGTGGTATGAGGTGATCTTTGATTGAATCAACAATAATCCTCTTAGCCATGACCCATTTCCTTTTGTGTAAGGCCTTAGCCTCATATCCCTCTGGAACTGGAACCTCTTCACTAATGTAAGAGTCCAACTCATTTTCTTCTAGGACCAAGGAGATCCTATACTTATAGGATTTGAAGTTATCAACTCCCTCAAGCTTTTCATTAAGCTTGGTGTGATGATCCATCTTAATTGAGAACCTCAAATGGAAATACAAAATATTTATATATTACCAATTTGAGAAGCTGAAAACTAGATCTGGAGCTGATCTTCTGCAGTGTTGGTTTTTTCGTTCTAGGGAAAATTAGGGTTTGAATTTCCTAGAGTTCTACTCAACCAAAAACCTCGATTTTTGTCTCTAAACTTTGATTTTGAGGAGGAGATAATCCTAGCCTGGGCTCACTCAAAAATTCCTCTTCAGTGAAAATCCCTAATTTCTCGATGTAGTGGTAGGTCAAAAAATGAAAGTGCTTAGAATCAGATTTTGATTGGACAGAAAGATGCTCCCTTCAAAGGAGTTTCATCCTAGCCTCCTTTTTCTGATGGATTATGGAGAGATACCCAAAAAGTAAGAATCCCTAGCTTTCGTAGCTGCACAATGTATTCTTCTCAGGTTAGCTCTGATACCATGTTAGATTTTTATCAATTAGACAGTATGATCTTAGAATCTTATTTGAGAGAATGACATGCACAACAATCAATCACAAGAGGCAATAGACAAATATTTTCCTTGGGGAAACCATAAAGGAGAAAACTTCGCAACTTCCTCAGAGATAGAATGAGCACCAATGGCAGCAGTAAAACCCAAAGACAATAAGATGATCTTCAACAACTGTTCTCTCTCTTATCCTAGCTCCTTCTCTCTCACTCATGCACTACAACTAAGTGTGAGTGATTGTGTGATTAATAGAGAGGCTCACTCTCTATTTATAGTAATTCCTGACTTGAAAAATACTTACCAGGGATGACTTCTCTAGGAGATTCTAATAACCCTAGTGCCCCACAACTACGAGGACTTTAACCCCTGATCAACAAGGAGGGTTATCCTCTATGAGTTTACATGACTTGTTTACATTATTGATTCTCTCTATAGGAACATCAAGGACTATTCAAATATAATATATGAAATACATAAGTGAATACATTCCAAAGTTATAAATACATCAACACCACTACTCTACCCAATCATAGATGGAGTCTTTTGCCTTCTGTCCAATCGCAACTAGACCCTTAATGCATGATAACTTCCTACTCTGATACCAATTGATGCAAGGATACCTTAATTGGTCAACTGCAGATAAAAGCATGCAGTAACTAGACAAACACACACAAGAACAGTCGTACCAAGAAGTGTGGATTTTCATTTAAATAAAATAAATCTTTGCACAAGAGAAATGAAAAAGTAATTGAAATGACTTAGTCAGAATGGACATTGACTATCATAGCACATATATGCATGAGGGAATTCTACGTACCCTATGTTAATACATTCACTCTCTACAACACCTGCAATATTAGCACATATATTCTGTTTTCATCTTACTTAGGCTCTCACTTCATCCGAAGGCTTGTAAAAGTCCCTTTGTTTTTAACATGCAATAGTATTTCTAGTTATGCTTCCATACACAATATTTTACTTCACCTTAGATAACTTCTCTTATCACTAGGCACTTCCATAAATGCAATAAATACACCCTCTAGTTATCCTCAACATGTTTCACCACCTGAGTTTTCTCAATAACTACCATAACTAATCTGAAACTACTTCAATTTAACTAGCATCTCCACTCCTTGAGATCCTCAATGTTTGGTTGGTTGGTAACTTGTTAGTCATTTTATTTGACTATTCTTTGATCTGGCCAGTATTTCTTCATCGACCATTTACCAATACCTCATCATTGGCAATCAACCACTCATGGTTGGAATGATCGTGACTCATCCTTTCTCCCATCGACCTCTCTTCCTATCAAACTTTCCCTTGTTGAAATTTTAGTCCAAGATGTTGGATTTTTTTGATTTTCCTCTGGGCGTTCCATTGTTTATCTTAGACTGTTTCCATTGGGCCTGGATGCCCTTGCATCAACATGGATTCAAAAAAAGGGGAAATTTTCATGTCCAATATGTGTAGAACAATTTCAAGGGAAGTATTCTAAAGATCTACATAAATTTATATACACAAACAACAAGGTTTTTCTACCACTAGATCATAAGTTTAGAAATTGCATGAAGAAATAATTTGATGGAAAAGTTAAAAAATAGAAGACCCCCTATGATTATGTGTCCAGGTGATTGGATTAAGAAATATGAAGATACTGAATTGAAAGCTTGGGAGGATTTTTTCAATCGGGGTGATTCAATTGAAGAACCATAACACGTTGTGGTTAATATGCCAGAAGGAATGAAAAAGGAAATATATATTTTATGATCTCCCTTACTAGAAGGATATATTAATATATCAACTTTTAGATCCTATGCACATATTAAAAATGTGCTATATTCTATATTTTTGACATATATTAGGAAAAGACAAGGACACCTTGTTTTCAAGTAGAGATATCTCTCTTTTGTGTAAAAAATTTGATAGAATACATTTGTGGCCATACATGGAAAATTAAACGTATACATAGGCTCCATGGATTTTGAAAAAAAGAAGAAGAGATAGACCAACTAACAAAAGTCATATGTTCAATAAGGACACATAGTGTCTATGGATCATAATTGAAATTTTTTATAATAGATGGGCATATCACATTATTTAAAACAAAATATTTTCATAATTTTTAGAAAGCATTATCATCGCTTAACTTTTACCGGTAACATTAACTAAGTGTTGGTCAATGTTTGAGAAATAATCAAAGATGCTTGAACTTTAAAGATTTTAATACATAATTATAGTGCAGATAGATCTCATAAACATTTCATACTCACAATCATTCAATCCATAAGACACATGATGTACCCTGAGAAAACCATCCACAAATGCGGAGGATGAAAAACCCAACGAACAATCTTTGAGTATGATAGATAATCGATAGATAATTATTACAACACAATAGAAGATTACCTGAGAAGAGAGAACATGAGAATAGAGATCATACAGGACACTGTAATGGTCTTGCCAAGTGCATAACACTTTAATAACAATCCAAATTCATTGATGCAAAGAAGGTAGCGAGTGGTTGCATGCTTTTGTGTACCTGTAACACTATTAACATTGAGAACATTGTTTCACCTTCAACCTTGCACCCATTACTAACTTGGTGCTAATTTTCCACTTCATAATTATCTCCGAAAATAAGATATATGCCGTCCTTGAATTCACTGGTGTTAACTTCCTCTAACTTAGTTGTTAAATGATTGAACTGAACTAAATTGAGTGTAACTGAACTGAATTGAATGGAATTGGATATAACTGAATCGAACTGAATGTAACTAGATGTAACTAAATTGAACTAAACATAACTGAATGTAATTGAACTGAATTAAACACAACTAAATGTAACTAAATTGAACTAAAAAAAACTAAATGTAACCGAACTGAACTGAACTGAACTGAATGTAAGTAAACATAATTGAATGTAATTAGTGTTTTTCCATCAGTTTAATCTTCAAAAACCACTTTTCATAAATTAAAGAGTTGATTCCTTAATTAAATGAAATTTGTTTATCACAACTAAGAATCAACTGATGTGTTATTAATTTGATTTCACTTGGAGGAATACATGGGTAATTCGAATTCTCTTTCTATCTTTATGCTCATATTTATTTAATTAATTTTTCATGTTCCATATGTGTTTAATTAATTAATCATATATATCGTATCATACTCATAAAAATTGTTTTGAACCTATGATCATATGTATTACCCCGGGTCATATAGTCATATGCTAAAGTAAACCACTTTATGGGTAGCTAATCCCTAAAGGAGAGTTGTAGCACCTGGTGACCATGAATATCCATACATCACATAGTATATCCTTGAGACTTAATACAACATACGTCATGTGGTATTGATATAACACAAGACTCTGGACTTAATACAACATAATTTCCGAACTTGATACAACACAAGTCTTCAAACTTAATACACAATAAGGTCATGATCTTAATACAACATAAGTTATTTAACTTAATAAAACATAATTTAGTGAACTTAATACACCAAAAGTTCCATGGAGAAGATCTGAACCTAATACAACATAGATTCTGGACTTGATACAACACAAGTCTCATGTGAATGACTCCCAAAGTTGTACTTTCAACGCTCCCTCTGAATGAGGGAGAAATTCTTCACCATACCAATATTATCTTGGAAGTGTCTAAACCTCGTCATAGATAAAGGCTTTGTCATTAGATCTCCAATCTTCTCTTTAGTAGCTATAACTGAATTTTTACCATACCCTTCTGGACCATGTATGTGTTTTGGCTTGTCATGAAACACAAGATTATTGTAAATATTTATACAACTTTGGTTGTCACAACTTATCACTGGAGGCTCTATCTTTCCACTGAACAATTCTCCAAGTAGCTTTCTCAGCCATGCTACTTCTCTGCAAGTAGTACTAGCAACAATGTACTCATCCTCTCCTATTCTCTAGGAAATTGAACCTTGATTTCTCCTAGACCATAAAATCGTAGTAGAACCCAATTTAAAATAGTATTTGGAAGTGCTCTTCTGATCCAAAATACTACCACCCCAATCAGAATCAGTATATCCAAGAAAAACACTTTTCCATTGGAGGCATACCTAAGTCCATAAGAAATTGTACTACGAAGATACCTCAATATGTGCTTACCTACAACCTAGTGTCTATGTCTAGGATCAGTCATGAACTGAATCAAGATTATAACTACATACAAAATGTTTGGCCTCAAATGTATCAGGTACATCAATAAGTTGATCAACTGTCTTTATAATGTGGGGTCCACGAGATCTGATCCAGTCTTAGTCTCATGGATTTTCGTCAAATTGTCATGGAGTTTCCTCAAATTGGAATCTATCAGATTTTTTATGGATTTACAATCCAACATTCCAATTATGCACAAGATGTCCACTGTGTGCTTCCCTTCAGATAGAAATATCTCATCATTCCTCTGCCAAATCTCAAGGTCTAGGAAGTAGTGCATAAGACCTAAGTATTTCATATCAAACTATGAGGCAAGCTCCCTCTTACAATGAATAATCATTATTTCCTCTCTAATAAGGAAAATATCATCAAAATATAGAACTAGTATCAGAGGCTGGTTCTCCACTACCTTGAAGTGCAAGTTGGAATCTGCATCACTTTTTAAGGAACCTAGTTTCTGAAGATAATTGTCGATTTTTGCATACCAAGCTCGAGGATCTTGCTTTAACACATACATGGCTTTCTTCAATTTACAGACATGTGAATCCTTCCCATGTATCACAAAAATCTTATTATTCTCAATGTAAACCTCTTCCTCAACCTCACCATTGAGGAAGGAAATATTCACATCCATTTGGTGAAGCTTCTAGCCTAATACTGATGCAAGTGAAATAATAGATCCGATGGTGGTATACTTGGCCATTGGAGAAAAAGTCTCCTCATACTCAATGCCCTCTTTCTGAGAGAATCCTTAGGAAATAAATATGGGTTTGAACTTGTCCACACTTCCATTTTTAAGATGATTTATCTTGTAAATCCATATGGAAGTAACAACTAACTTCCTCTTAGGTATGGGAACAATATCCCAAACATAATTCTTCATAATAGAATGATACTCCTCTATCATAGAATCTTTCCACACTTGATGTTCTACAACCTATTCATATGATGAAGGCTATGAGTCACTGATGCTTCTCATCAATGCAACATATCCTAAATTCCTATCAGGCTTCTTGCACTCTTTGGAATATCCCACTGGTGCTCCATGATTCTCAACATATCTCAATATGTATCGACACCATGCTAACCTCCTCTTTGCAGGAGGTTCATCAATTGGTTCAATTGGTTCACCAATGACATGGAACTCTCCATGTTCTTCTAGATTCTCCCTTTGAACATTAGAATGGGAAGAATCATCATCATGATCCTCTAAAGTAGGAATCTCAATATCCTCTATCTCCAGATCACATTCAAGCTCTTTGGACTACTTGAATGTTTCTTCCTCATGGAAAGTCACATCTCGAATCACCTCAACATGTCTCTCACCAGGCACATAAATCTTGAATGTCTTGGATTCCACACTGTAGCCAACAAAATTTCCCTTCTTCTTATAAGGTTTCATATTGCTTCTCTTTTATTTTTGTATGTGAATGTATACAAGACATCCAAATATCCGAAGATGTGATATGTCTGGTTTCTCACCAGTGAACACTTTTTAAGGTACTTTCTCATCAAGGATTGCATGAAAAATTCTTTTATGAATGTACAATGTTGTACTAATATCTTCTACCCATAAATAATAAAATAGATCTTGACCATTTAACATGGATTTTGCAGGCTCACAAACAATTCTGTTCTTTCTATCTGCAACCCCATTCCGTTGTGGGTTGTAAGGAATTGTTAATTGTCTCCATATATGTACATCACTACAAAACTCATTAAAGGAATTTGATTCAATTCTCCACCATTTTCAAACCTTAGGGTATAAATATTCCAGCTACTTTTCTTTTTCTTAGCTAAGGCTTTGAAATCTTGGAATTTATAGAAGGTTTCACTTTTGGATTTCATGAAGTAAATCCAGGCCTTAGGGGAGAAATCATCAATGAATAAAACATAGTAAAGGTGTCCACCGAGGGAAGGGGTAGACATGGGTTCACATACATATGAGTGTACTAAGTCAATGATTCCTTTATATCTATTACAACTTCTAATTTTCTTTTTTCACATTCTTTCCTAAAGCACAACCCCGACAAATAGAATCCTGAACATAATCAAAACTAGGAATACCTTTCACCATTTGGTGTTAACCAGGAAGTGCTCTAAAGTGGAGTTGTCCAAGTCTCCTGAGCCAAATATTGCATGGGATGATAGTATGACGTGTCATGGATGAAATAAGATTTCCCAGGACCTTGTAAATTCCTCCTTCTTGAATTCCAAAAACAGTAGCAGTATCAAGGTTTTGGTTCTTTGACCACAAGTATGCTTGGTTCTCCATGAAGATCACATGAAAGACTTTATATTCAAGGATAGAAACATAGAGTAGGTTCTTTTTCAATACATAGACATAAAAAATTTCCTCCATATGTAATGTGTCTCTCAAACTCATCTACAAGGATGTGGATCCAAATCCTTGGATTAAGTATGTGGAATTGTCTCCCAATTCCATCATGCATGAAAATTGTTTCTCCTTTAGGTTGGAGAGTGCGGCCTTCTACCATGACATGTGCTTGGAAGAACCAATTTAGATCAACCATGTATATTAACTTATGATGATATATACATATAAATAAGAGACAAGATAATACTTCCTTCTAGTCTCTTTCTCTTCGGGTGCATCATTGGAGGTTTCTTCTATGACAGTGGAAGCATGAACTCTTCCTTCTTTTCTTTTCCTCGTACAACAATCCCATATGAAGTGTCTTGTATTTTGACAATAAAAACATAAGAGATATGATCTGTCAAAAAATTTATGAATATATTTCTTCTTTCCATGAAAATAATTCTTGGGAGAAAAGGGTTTTCTCTCTTTCTTGGTTCTTACCATGAGGGAAATATTCTCCTCCTTACTGTTCAACATCTTGTTTTGGATGCACCCTTATTCTTGGATGAAATATTGCAAAAGTATTTCAAAATTGAGATGCTATTATCTTCCATTTACCACAATAATAAAGGTCCCCCATGTGTAGGGGAGTCCATTGATGATAGTTTGTAGAAGATCATCCTCATCTGTCTCAACACCGATGCTAGAAAGTTGATCCTTCACCTGAGATATCTTTGTGAAGAAGGAGGCTACAGTATCATCTCTTTGCATATTCATGTTGAAAAACTTGTACTTCAAAGCCCTCTTTTGAGGAGGGGCCTTCTCATAAATATTTGTGAGTGTGTAGAAACACTCCTTTATCTTCTTCAATGGTGTGATCATCAACATGAGGTTTTCCTTCACTAATTCATATATGATTCTATTTTCCTTTTCTTTATTCTTCTTGTAATTGGTTCTTCGTGCAATTGTAGTGAGCTCTTCAATCATAGAGGTCACAAAAGAATCAAGATCATGCTCTTTAAGGATATTGATCACCCTCACCTTCCATGTGTTGAAGCTAGATGTTCCTTCAATTCGATCTTCTGGTCGAATGAACACTAGTGGAAAATGAGAGATTAGTGACCAAAAAAATGACCAAAATCCGCATATCAATGACCACTTTTGGTTTGGTGATCGCTGGTGGCTAATTTACAGTCTTTTATTACGCGACCAGAATTGGTCATTTTTATTTTGGTCATTTATAGCTTGTCGGTTGGTCATTAATTTGGTCATATATTTGGTCATTGATTTGGTCATGTATTTGAATCAATGACCAATTATATGACCACATTTATGACCAAATTAATTACCACATTTATGACCAAATTAATGACCACATGACAAGCTAGAATATGACCAAATTTGGTCGCGTAATAAAAGACCATAAATTAGCCACCAAAACTGTTTTTTGGTCATTGATATGCGAATTTTGGTCATTTTTTTTGTCATTTATATCTCATTGTTTGGTCACATATGTCTCAATTATTGGTCACTAATTTAGTCATTTTTAGTCACTTTATGTGTGGTCATTATATTTTAGTAGTTTGAATGGTGTCCATTATTAATCAATATAAATTT